>VZTL01059109.1:0-50626 GCA_013400535.1 Scopus umbretta | reverse complement strand
GGGTATTTTTGTTTCCCCCCCCCCCCCCCCCCCCCCCAGTATTTTTTGAGGCTGTCTGTCATTTTCAAGCACATTTGCAGAAAGATAAATATCCTAAAGATAACTATCTTTCATAAAAGTAGATAGTTGTAAGAAAATTCTACTAGAGTTCAAATATCAGTCTCAATAATTTCTGAATCCATTGGGTAGTTTCTATAGTTAAAGATGACAGCATGTTTGTCATTTTGAAATACCCTGCAGCAAGAAATAATAGCCTTGTGTTGATGTATGCAGAGTAAACAGAAAATCTAAGTGTAATACTGTTGAACAGTCAATTAACCAAGAGAGACACAATTCCCTAGAAAGGCAGGTTTTGTTAGCTCTCAGAACTACTTGTTTAATCAGATTGTCATGTGATACTAAGGCAAATACCTTACAAACGTCTGCCACACATCCTTTATCAAACAAATCTGTAGTACAAAAAATGAGATTGGTTTGAACCAGAGAGATTTAATGTCTTGAAATTCTATTCCTGTCTCTTGCTATAGATTCAATCTTTTACCAGTTTTTCTGTTGTTAGGCCCAGGCTGACTCCATGCTAAAAGACCTGTCAGCCAATGCACTAACCTTTCTTGAACATTGACATAACATTAGCACTGTTTTTGTCTTCTCAAATTTCCTTAGTAATCTGAGATGTATTAAAAATTAACCTAACCCATTTGTTCTCTAATGTCCACACCTCAGAGGCATTCAGTTTAACATCCTTCTTCTTTACTGGGGATGGGCTGGGAAGTACTTCTTTGCCTTTTTATGAAATTAGATATTTATTGACTTCTTCTGCCTTTTCTACATCATTATTTAAACATCTTCTTGATTATATGTCTTATTAATGAGACCGGTGTCAAAGTGCTTCCTGAATTATTCATGGTAGTTTGTGGTGATGAAACCGTGGAACATAGCAGAAGACGAATGGTTTTGTGGTTAAGATATTCTCTTAGCATTAAAAGATCTAGGTTTTAGTCCTACAGACTTCCAACATGACATTATGAAATTAAAACACTTTTTGTGTCATATGACTACCTCCTTCTGGAGCTGCTAGTGAGGAAATTAAAACCTTGCCTGTTTTCCTAGGAAGTTAAAAGCTTGCCTATTTTCTAGTCTATTCTCTTTGTTTCCTAGTTTTCTGCTTCCCTCCTTCCTAAAGGCTATCATAATCCACTGTCGTCTCATAGCAAAAGACAATGAAAGATAGTACCAAACATGCCCCAAAATCTCATGCGTCTTTGACCTTACTGCTTCTCCTTGTTTCTATTCATGTCTCAGTTTATCAAACATGTGGCGTAGTACCATTATACTGAATTACCATCTACGAGCTTACATGTACGTGGCCTCTCTACTCTTCCCTCCACTGAAACTTCTCTTACACAGTCCTCTCTGATTTTTTCTTGTGCTGTGGACATTTCCTACATCACAACATTGTCTTTTCCTTGGCTACCATGACTATATTACATTGGAAATACCAATTTCTTCATTTTTCAACTTCTTAGGTTTCAGCTTCTCTTGATGACATGTTTTTGCAAATGAATTGTTAGCTAAACATAATGGAAACTTTCAAGAGCTTAACCACATCAATTGCTATTTTATTCTGTTTCCCTGATAATCTCAGTTGTGCTCCTTTTACCTGATGATATTTGTATCTTTCTTGCATTGTGAATAATCTTGATGGTCATTAAACTTTCTATTACCAGCTTAATGCAAGAAATAAAAGGGTTCACTGATAATCCAGTAGGTCAGATTTGATGATAATTGGAGCTAGTGATGATATCATTGCAAGCAAGATTGGGCCCATCAGTAGCAGTGCTATATAATAATTGAGCATTGTTTCTGGATGAGTGTTTTTGGATGACAGCAAAATGGGCTGTCTGTACGTTCAGATTCATAAAGATGCCCTTCCCCTCGTCCCGTTTCTGGATATAACTGCAACTAGGTGCATCCACAATCAGCTCCCTTAGCCAGGTGTTGTTACTAAAGATCATCAGCAAGTTGTTCTTCTTCATGGCTTTAGCATGTATCTGAACTTGAGTGCAAACAAGTCAACACTGCTATTTCTGAGACTCCCTGAATTTATATTCTGTTCCTTTTATGTTCTATCCATTGGCTTTTTCCAGTTTTCTGACTTCAGGAAGGCTTCTGTCTCTGAGAAAACTCTATTCACCATCTGAACCACAAACTAGACAGAGAGCTAATCCTTGCTATGGCAGGTTAAAGATAACCTACCAGCATGCAAAGAATTTATCTGGGAAAATACACAAGAATTAGAGTTCAGCACTGTGTGTAGATCAAGCATGAGGAATATAAATACTCTAGCATAAGCTTGCAACAATTCCCAGTTTGTGTCTTTGCAGCAGGGAGTACAATCATGCCCTGCTCAGCACTCACAGCACACAGCCTTTTTCTTCTCCCACTCCACTTTTCAAGTGGGTAGTTTAATACAGACAAGAAGATGATCTCAGGGAGGAATCCCTTGTTGAGTAGAGCTAACACGGATCAACTGCAACCAATGAGACTCAGACAGCTAATATAGCTGATATAATAGATGACTTCAAAAAAATGGAAGACTTGCATAGGGACAGTTCTGCGAATGATGCTAGGACCCAGGCAGGGGAATGCATGGACTTAAAACACATCCACAATCCATTAAGGCCATCTATCCTATTATTACTACCTGTAAGTACATATAGTATAAATATAAATATATCTGGGAGGAATTTCCTGGGTTTTGGCCAATACATTACCTGCTACAGGAAACAGTTTACTTCTGGAGTGCGCTCAGTTTTAGCTAAGAGCAGAGAATATACAGCGACTTTTCATAACTAATTTTCTGTCTCCTACGTCCAACTACATCCCTTCTAATGTCATATGTTCAAAAAGGTAGGGAGAGAGCGGAGAAAAAAACCCAACATACAACCTGGACTATTTCATAAGCAGGCTTTTGAAATTTTTACCATGATTATAGAGTTATTTTCATAGCTTAAGTAGGGTTTTTAAACAATTGATTTCAGTGAGTGGTTACATCAGTCACTGCTGGGTTTTATGCCTTTGCTATAAAAGCTCTGACCAGGTTTTAAGAGCATATTGGCCAGTATAATGTGCAATGGTGACAAGTGTCAAAATTTTCAGGCAGTAGCTGTTGCCTGTTCTCCTCAGTTTGACTGCTCCCTGGGAGGGTTCCAGAGGGCTGGTATTTCTTGCTCAGCTAACACTAGGCTTAAAATTCTCTGATTTAAATAATCTGGGAACAGTGAAGAACTGAAAGAGAAAATGAGGCATCAGTCATTGTGTATCCTCTAAAAGAAACTTGTGCTAGCAGAAAAGCAGGGGAGACTGGAGAAGGGTGGCACGTAGAAGGGACATTCCGCCACTATCAAGCACCCCATTATTAGTTTAGGATTAGTCTCTTTTTTTCCTAATCACCAAAGATAATTCTTGAAATACTGCCTTTATCAAGAAGTCTAGTCAATCCACTGTGCTCAGTGCAAACAGATTCATGTGAATATCTTAAAACAAAATGTCCTTTCCTTTATCCACTGTAATTTTTCAGAAGCAGTAACAAATATGATAGAGAGTATAAAGGACATTACTGGCATATGGATGTATTCTGGGTCCCTATATTTCCTCACTTACAGGGCTCCTCCACTCTCTATTATGGGTGTTTCTTTACATAGTAATGGTTTTGAAGCTACCATCAAATAAATAAATATGATGGAAAGTATAAAAATGTTCTTTACTAAGTTGCAAAACATACAAATCATCTAGACTGCACAAGGGGTACCTAATACAACTCTCAGACACAGATGTTAAATGAAATTGATTATGACAGTCCCCTCTACATCTAAAAATCTAGATAAAAGGCAACAGACCTGAAATCTTTAATCCTCAAATACTAACAGCAGCCCTCCCTACCCATCCTGAGATAATAGTTTTCTTGTGGATTCTTAGCATTCTTGCAGTACAGATATCTTTAAAAAGTGTTTACAAAATAACCCACCAACTGTTATATAACAGAACATATGGGATAACTTTTTTTAATTTTAACTGGATGTATTAGGACTCCTATTCCATTTAATCAATAAAGTGTCACATGCTGTTCTGAGCAGTTCTCCCCATTATCACACTGTCAAGATATTGGAGGAAGATGTGATCTCCCTTGTGCTAGCTCTGAACCTGACTTAGTACCGAGAGTTATAGTTTTCTGGATGTGGGGAGCAGTCCAAAATCTGAGTCCCCCTAGATTCTTTCTGTATAAAAGTGCTCAGATTTACTGCTGCAGTTGTAGTGCAGAGTGCTACAGTCTGGATGATATTTGTCACAGTGATATCCAAATGCTCTTTTAGTTAATGTCTGCTATGTAAATGCATACACCATTTAACCCACTAAATGTGCTCTCCACAGTGTCACTGAAACTGCTTTGTATTTAACCTACATGTCTTTTTCCAAGGCATATAAAGCCAAGGTCAGTCCTCCAGAATAATTATTGGCACTAACACCTCATTGATAACAACAATGTTAAGAGGAAAATGGGTTCCTATTTGTCCCAGCGTATAAAAGCCAGGCTTCCTCAATACCCTGGCATTACACATCGTGCCTCTGCTTCCCACATGGGTATTAATGAACCTGCAGTTAAGACCACATGCCTTGCAGACACAAGGTGAAGTATCTTTTGCCTCTGACATTTCTGGTTCCTTCTTCCTCAGGGCAAATCCTGGCCATACTCAAGAGGTACTCCAGTGTTGTCTTATTATTTTCCCTGCTCTTTAATAAGTCATTGACTTTCAAACAACCACCCTGAGTGCCTCAGAGGATGAGATACTTAAAGTCCTAGGCATTAAAAGAAAGGCGTTTCTGAAAAATGGTGATTTTAGGCATCATATGACGGTACGCTAACCAACTCATCTGTCAACAACAGCAACAAAAAATCAAACCTTAATTTTTAAAAGTATCTCATTGTGATAGCATGCAGCATATTGGAAGATGTTTGTATCTGGAACCATTCTGTGAATTACAAAGCTATAGCCACCCTAGCCTCTTAGGATGTACACCTTCTCATATGCCTTGTGAAAGAAAGAGTTTTGCTCTTAAGAACCCATTCATTCATTATCTTCATTATCCTTTAGGCGGTGTTTTCTATGTTGCAAAATCATTACCCCTCTGCAAAGAAACCGCACAGCAATATGATCCCCAAACATAACCTAGCTGCCAATTTTAAAGCACTCTGAGCAATAACACAACATGGTATAATAACCTTTCCTGGGATTTATTTTTAAAAATGATCGCTGTTTTCCATAGTTTTCTGTTTCACAAAAAAAAAAAAAAAAAACCTCAAAAGTAACCATAATGTCAGTGAGAGTGAAAAGCCCTGATTAATTATAACTATTGTCAGGAGCAAACTATATTGAAGAACAGCCACAACTGCACTTTTTAGGCATCTTGACTCATTCTTGAAATTGTGTCCCTAAGGAGCGCAACAGAGAGCAAGACTGACTGCAGAGTGTGTGAACATGCAGTTGTGGGAACAAAATTCAAAGCTCAGCAGAGTCCCTGAAATCAATGCGGTTGCACCAGAGTAACTGAGAGCAGAATGTACTGTATGTTTCACATTGGAAGTCCTGTCATGAGTCAGGCCAAGAAGAAATATATAGCACACACAAAATGTAATGCAACTAATAGGAACTAGCCATTTTCTGTGATGAAGATCTTGAAATATTTTGTATTCTGTAAAGAATAAAGCTTAATTTTAAAATATTGCTACTGTTCCACAAGGCATCATTGAAGATGTGTAACTGTTAAAAGCTGTTTTTCTTTTATTGTAATTGGATTGCTTTTATTATAGCAGGAGCTAGAGGCTGCAGCAAGGGCTGAAAAAAAGTTGGAATTTCCATCCACTTTGGGACACGAAGCCAAAATATCAACACGCACCACGGAACAGAATGTTCTGAAAAACATGGACTCAAAAACAATTGAACATTTCATCTTTTCCCAGCTGAGCACAAAAGCTGCATATTTCTGCAGTGTTACACTGTCTGATGGGGTTTGGAGTTTGAATTGCTTATCATGTCATTCTGTCCTTGGTGGGTAAGACTGTGGGCTCAGGCTGCATCTCCAGCGCCACATCACAGCCGTAGGGATGATGGCGAGAGGAGTGAGTGTATTGTACCCATGTAGATAGAGTCTAATCCATGAGTGAATCACAGGAGAGACAGGAGTCTAAAACTACAAACCCAACTATACAGTACAGTAGTACAATGTTGTTACAGAAACCAGGTTCCTACTGAAGCGAGTTAAAACAAAATTTCTTGTCTCAAAGAAAAGCCACAGAGCCAATATTTCCCATAGAAAATTTGGGGGATTTAAGTTCCCATGAGAACGTAATTCTGGATCAAAGCAGCCAGGTGGCTGTTTTACTTTTTGTCCAACGTGGTGCCCTGATGGTGTTGGAGGCTGTACAAACCTAACTAGACAAGACAGCGTATTTTTAGACAACTCAGGTATTCCTGTCTCTGTATCATGGACCCAGCACTGATGCACCATTAGCAGATATTTTGCTCCCTCTTACAGTGCTTTGTCTACACTAATTAAATAGGCTCAGGCTAGGCTCCCACAGCTTGGTTTTGGCCTGCACCATCTGTCTGGGCATGGTTTGGTCCCAGTAAGTGGTATGGATGAGATCACCCTGTTCTGGGGGAGAAAATGTATATGTGGGGTCAGGCAGACCAGAACTACTGTTGCTGGAGCCTGACTCTGCCTTCCACAATGAGAAGCAGATGTCTTGAGCACGAACCACAGTGGAATGCAGGGCTATGAAATTCTCAATATGGGGCTTTCACTGAATGCCCATGGTCAGGCTAGGCTGGAAGAGCCATTTTGTAGGTGTCTTGTTCAAGAGCACACAGAAAGAGAGTGGAAGAGCAGCAAAGTGGTCCAAAATGCCTGATGCCAGCACAAATGATTTAATTGTAAGAACAGATTTATTCTCTGATAGAGATTTGCCTTTATTAATGAAGTAATTTCTCTGAGCATTTTATAATTGAACCAGGTATCTGGAAAGGAATATGAAGTATTGAAGTTACTGAACAGAGTGTGTATGTACTTATGAATTGAAAGAGGAAATTCTAGCTGAAAAATGTTTCATTAAACCTTAAACCTTCTCCCTTTAGTGAAAATTAAGTGGTTGTTTAGAGCTGTCTGCCTTCTGCTTTTGTTATCAAAAGGTACATCAGATGTTGAAGTGTAATTAAAATCCAGTGGGCCCAATTTTGCAACTAATAAAAATTTGCATAAATTGAGTTCATTGGAGCAATATTGATTTTCAGCACCTGAGGATCTGCCCCTCGGTTTTATCTTTATTTCATTTAAGTGTTCCTCTCCTGTGACAGAAACGGAGCAGAGGGAGAAAGGAGTCAGTATGAAAGAGGAAAGATATATGTCTTCAATACCTTACAAAAACAAGGGTGGCCATAGGGAAGATGGAAGATTTAATCCAGACTAACCCAAATATATGTAGGAATATATATTTTTGTTTTGTTGGGGTGTTATTTTGGTCTGTAGTTATGTAAAAAGGATGAAAATACCCATCAGAATTTAGTCTTGAACAGTCTGCTGAACAGGCATTTTTATCTGTATATTAAAACATGATTGTGAGATAGGACTATTGAGAAAATGACAAAAAACTTTTTTCTCACTAAATGAAAGGATGGCTTTTCCTTCAGTTGTCATTATTGTAGGTTGGTGCCATCCATTTAAAAGGTAAATACAGCTCTAGGTAAATTGACCTGCACTTTAACATATGGGCTCTCTTTGGGGTCACATAAATGACGTAAACTGAATATGAACATGTACCCAAGGGACTGGGAAAGTGTATAAAGTACTTATTATGTGTAGTACATAATTTGTTCTGGTCCATTTATAATAAATATCTATAGAGTAAATGCAGTCTTAATATCCATGTTTTGGTCATCACGCACTTGCTAAATGATGCTTTTGTGATACTTTATCAGTAGCAAAGGATAATATTTGATATTATCAAATGACAGCTGCACTTGGCTGTATTTCTCCTCCTTTCTAAAGGATAATCATTGTGCAAAATAACTTTGATACAGAGCACATTGACGAAATGTTAGTGAGGGTTTGGGGTAGCTTTCATTATTTTAAAACAATGTTTTATTGATTGTTGGTTGCATCTACAGAGTAAAAATGGGTCCCATGTAAAAATCAAAACAGATGAGCCTACCTTTGGAGTCATGGGGAAGTTACAATACCACTTGCCCCATTCCTCCTTGCCCAGCATTTTCCCTAGGCTGACAATGTCAGGACATGCAGCTGCCCCCTNACTACCATCTAGTGGTAAAAAAGAAATAAAGGACGTGTTTGCAGAGAGAGCCTGTGGGAGGGATGAGGCTGGTGAAAAGAATTAAGAAATCAGAATTGTTATCTGGCAGCCACTTGCAACTGCAAGTGCAAACACATTATCCGTCACTCTGCTACACCCACGCACTGCTCCTGACATGGAAAGCAAGCATAAAACCAGAGCCATGAATAGAAATGATCAGTCAGGGAAACATATTCCTCTTGACCTCAGAATTCATGTCTTTGCTTGATATAAGTATGTGATTTAAGATCTTATAGCCATGACCATCTTTGCATTCAGAAATATATGGTAGCTAACATAATAAGATGCAGATCTTCTCTATTAACTACAAGAAAATACTAGGTCATCTACACAAAGGAGTGCTGCTCCTCTCCTGAGGGTTGTACTTAGTGGAGGTAGGGAGTTAAGTGTGATGGCCTCAGCCCTTGGCTGTCCCCACACACCCTGCTGTCTGCTGAGGGAAGCCCTGCCACCCTGCCCATGGGACACTCTCTCCTCCTTGCTGAATTGCCTTTGGCCTTGCCGTGTAGGGAAGCAGAGCCTTGGTGCCTTGCTGGGATGACCCCGTGGAGGCCAGATGCTCCCTCATGGAAGAGGACTGGGACTCCACCTGCCCCTTACCAGGTCCTTTGAAATTGCTGGTCTACTAGGCAAATTTCTACCTCCCAGGAAAACAAGTGTATCTGTCCAAAATGCAAAGGTAAGTAATAATTTTCTATATTTAGGGCAAGTACAGGGAGGGGAAATAATAGCAAACTTTACAGCTGCCTTGCACACTGGTTTTGGCTTCAAGCTGTGTTCCCTTCAGCTCACAGACAAGCTGCTCCTCAAGGTGATTCCCATCTCTTCCCATGCTGGTAGGAAGGTCTTCCTGTTCTTCCAAGCTGCTTCTGTCCCCATTGCAGCCTACTTTCCCTTGATCAGTGATAACCCTAATGCTTTTTAGCTGGTGGGAATCTAAACAGAAAATTCAGTAGTAGACTTACAGGTCAACATATGTATAATGCAAAGGAGTTTTAGGAGGATGGTATACAAAAAAAGAACAGTATAGGTTACTCATTTTTAAGATAATAATTAGTGGATGAGAACAATTAGTTGTTATATATTGGAAGACAGACCCCAATGACTTAGATTGAAGTCAGCTGCTACTCTCCCATATTTCAATAGGGTTCCTGATGCATATGTATGAATCTTTGCGGCTTCCTGCAAGCTTCAGTAATTATTTCATCAAGACATCAACTTCAGTGTCAGGTGTAATTGGAATCATGTATATCACACCTCCAGCCGCCAGTGTGCTGGGTGTCCTTGGATCGCCTCTTCCTCCTGCCTGAACCGGGACAGCTTTCACATGTACTTGACTGCAATAAANGGCTGTGACCTTGCCCCAGCTGGGTGGCAGGCGTCCCTCTGCAGAGCTGCCAGGGCTGGAGATCCTTCTTCCCACCCAAGCCCAGCAAGTGGGGAAAGAAAGACAAGGCAGACCGAAGGAGAGCACAGGGTTGCTTCAAAGGCCGCAGAACAGCTGCCCAAGCCCCTTAATACCCATAAAGAAGCAATTGCTGAAAATGCAGAGTGTAATTTGCAGTACGTAAGAAAATCTTCAGTGGGACGTCGTGCGCAAGTGAAGCTTATTTCTTACTGTGATGGTTGCTGCCTATGATCTGCACCCCCACTGGATTCAGCAAGGATGTGTGGGGAAAGGGGGTGTGAGGATTAGAAAAGGAAGGAAACGGTTATTTTGCAAACAGTGATTTTTAAATCTGTAATATCTGTATAATCATTTGATCATTCAGAGGAAACAATAAACCTTTTACTGGAACCAGTGTCCTAAAANGACTGGGACTCCACCTGCCCCTTACCAGGTCCTTTGAAATTGCTGGTCTACTAGGCAAATTTCTACCTCCCAGGAAAACAAGTGTATCTGTCCGAAATGCAAAGGTAAGTAATAATTTTCTATATTTAGGGCAAGTACAGGGAGGGGAAATAATAGCAAACTTTACAGCTGCCTTGCACACTGGTTTTGGCTTCAAGCTGTGTTCCCTTCAGCTCACAGACAAGCTGCTCCTCAAGGTGATTCCCATCTCTTCCCATGCTGGTAGGAAGGTCTTCCTGTTCTTCCAAGCTGCTTCTGTCCCCATTGCAGCCTACTTTCCCTTGATCAGTGATAACCCTAATGCTTTTTAGCTGGTGGGAATCTAAACAGAAAATTCAGTAGTAGACTTACAGGTCAACATATGTATAATGCAAAGGAGTTTTAGGAGGATGGTATACAAAAAAAGAACAGTATAGGTTACTCATTTTTAAGATAATAATTAGTGGATGAGAACAATTAGTTGTTATATATTGGAAGACAGACCCCAATGACTTAGATTGAAGTCAGCTGCTACTCTCCCATATTTCAATAGGGTTCCTGATGCATATGTATGAATCTTTGCGGCTTCCTGCAAGCTTCAGTAATTATTTCATCAAGACATCAACTTCAGTGTCAGGTGTAATTGGAATCATGTATATCACACCTCCAGCCGCCAGTGTGCTGGGTGTCCTTGGATCGCCTCTTCCTCCTGCCTGAACCGGGACAGCTTTCACATGTACTTGACTGCAATAAATACATCTATAAAATGTGCCTTTTCCTTCCAGACATCTCTCAGCGTAATCAAAAGTTTATGTACCTAAGTTGAGAACATATCGGTACTGTTTAGGCAAGACTGATTTCAACCTTAAAGTCAATGCCTAAGACAAATTAAATGAGTCAAGTGCCAAAAGTACAACCTTTACCCCTCCAAGGGGGAAAAAACAAACAAACCCCCAAACCAAAATTGAACTCTGAAAGGCACGCTTTATTTTAAACTTAACGTTTCACAGTTGATGCCTAAAATAGGTCAACTAACCACTAAAAGTACTTCTCTCCATTGACTGTAGCAGAAGCTGAGAGTGACCAACTCCAGTGCAAGATATGAAAGCTGAAGTGGCTGAAGTTCAACCTTGGCATTAGGTGGGAGGGAGTTTTAACTCCTGATGGGACACTGAAAAACAGGGAGAATGGGACAAGGGAGAAGTTCCCTATTGACCATTCTCTTGGAAAGAAAGCAGCAGTTGGCCAACAACTGGTTCTAGAAGAAATACTTCAGGTATAAAATCATGCCCTGAACACAACACCATAGGCAGGTTGGATCTCCTTTTACACTGAGATGGGAGATCACTGAAAGGCTCATCAGTGTTTTGTCACCATCACTGAAACAGGTTCCGGCTCTTCTATCAGTAGCATCAAACTCCACCAAGTTAGGGGGACAGCTCTGTCCCGTGTCCCAGGTGGCACTCAAGCATTATTTTTTTGCAAAAAGCTGTAGCAGCAACAACGATAAATAATTCATGGTCTGTCTCCTTTCCATCTCCCTGGCTGCATTTCCTACAGTCATTTATTAGAATGATGCTGTCTCACATTTATTCAAGTATCTATTGCTGAGAGACTTGAGAAAATAGAAAAATAATTATTCTTCATCAGGATGCAGTTGCATTTATAGAAACATTTGTTATATTTATAGAAGTGTTATCTACTTAAACACTTATTCATGTAAGTTTATATGCTAAGAGATTCTGTAGTATTTATAGTTAAATAAGTAACTTTAAATAAAAATGACATGCATATTTGTCTCATAATCATTTAGTTCTGATAGAAGTTGCTTTTGTTGTTGTATTTATTTAATTAATCTATTTATACATTTATTAATTTCAAACCTTACTTTAGATATTCTTTCACTGGCTAGATGGGTACATTTTGTATCATCCTTTGTACTGGTAATAGTACTTCACTCTTCATGAAACACCTAGAAGTGTGTTCCTCCTTCACAAGAGCCACAAAAGCCTTATTTCTGACTGAAATGTTTAGATTCAATTTTCCATCTCCCACATACAATTAAAACAAAAAATAATGAATAATATTGAGATCCCTTAATTATTCTGACTAGGCAATTGGCATCCTGATACCTCAGTTAAAGTGGGCTTCTGTATTTTTTTTGCAAAAATATTAAGCCTGCATGTCAGGATTTAGGCCTGTGAAGATGGCATGTATTTTCCTCTGTTTTCCCCTACTGAAAAAATGACACTTTTTTTTTTTTTTAGCCTGGTGTCATGAGAAATATGGTTGGTAAGATTGTGTTATCTCACTGTCTTCCACTTCTTCTTCTCCCCCTTTGTCTGTTTTTAGCCAATTTAGGCAGAAGCCTCAAAAATTATGAACTCTTACAAATTTTGTAATTTTGGGGACTGAGTAGAGAGACTTACTTTATTAATGCTCCTTCTGAGTGAAAAGAACAGAAAATTTGACCATGACTTAGTTCTTGGCTAGTAGCAGCCACCTGGACGGCCACCAGACTGACCTGGGCAGTCAGTGGGTCTATAAGCCCTCTCTCTTGCTTGTCTCGTCTCTTGCCCAGCCAGTAAGCCCCAAGAAGTCGATGGGGAAGAGATATATGGGCAGGCGGGGGTGCTGTGGTGTAGGAGCACAGGGAACAAAGCAGTACTGTGAGCAGTATGGGGCAACTATGAGACACTGGAGATAGATATGTGTAATACAGTGGGAGTGATTGTAGGTATATGGAGAAGCTCTTGTTCCTGAAGTGAGTAGGTGTAATGTGGGACATGCCAGACACATCCATGTGAAACAAGATTTCCTGAGCTCCACTGTTCATGTACTAACTTTCTTTCTTTTATGCTCAACTTCTGCTGTTTTTTTGTCTACTTTTCCTGCTCTGGCATAGGTCACAGAGAGCTAACTACCTACCCAGCCAGTAATCTTCTCTGCAAAGGACGTGCCTTTGTTGTTTTCTAGAACTGCATTCATCCTTTCAGATGCTCTCCATCTATTCTAGATTCTTTTTATAATTTCTTTCTCATGATCATAATTTTCTAAAGTGAAAAGCTATTGAAGGTAAATGTATGCTGCAGCTTTTTTATTACTCTGCATTTACCAAGAGTATTTTTTCTTGGGTGTAAATGTTTTATGTCACCTTTAGTTTTATTTGTGTTTATTTTTACTCCCTGTTTCTTGCTTGCTGCATAAAGATAATTTATTATCCTCTTCTCTGTAGCTGCTAGATACTCAAGGAGTGCAATGTCATTTGCAAACTGCATAGGTACTTCTCATTTATTCTCTGTAATCTTACTGCGGTACAGCTTTCTGAAAACTTCTGCCAAGCATGTACAGAAAAAGGGGGTGCATAGAGTTGCACTAGCAATTTTTTTTTTTTCTTGCTCTTAAAAAATAGTTTCCTGATGCTATCTGGTAATTCTTACTATGGGGAGATAAGTGCTACTTCAATTAATGAGTTTCATGTGGCAATTCTTGGTGGAATTTCATGGCCTATGGTATGCAGGTCAGATTAGATGATTCTTCTGGCATTAAAATTTATAAATCTATACATTTCTGTTTCTTGCTTGTTCTCATAATGCTTCCTAGCATTTCCAGTGAGTAAGAGTCTTCTCATCTATCAAATACTCAAAGCTGTGGTAAATTATTCTGCATGACCTTCAATGCTTTTCTGTCATTTTAGGTCTGGTCTTACAGATGTTGTGTCTCTAAACCTCTCAGTAGGTTAGGAATTATGGGTGCCTAGGGATGCCAGGCCGAGCATTTGATATACTGCATCAGTGTGAAAAATTGGGTGGCTTCTCCTAGGCATAGGTTGCTTGCCATGTAAAATCCTTTGTAACTAGCTAGCTTACAGGAGTAGACTATAACTCACAGGGAACTTTTTTTTTTTTTTTTATGGATACATTATGCTGTGGATACATTATGCTGATAGAAACAGTAGATTTATATTGAAGCATTTAGGAATTTATTACATTTGTTTGTAACCCCCACTCTCTATAGCCCCTGCTGTAAGCTTTGGCCTGCCACCCAGGATTTCTCTGACCACGTATCTGGACCCACGACTCAGCTCTGATACAGCACAACTGCATAACCTCTACCTTGACTGCTCAGCAAAATGCTGTGAGAAAGGCTGTACAGAGATAAGGAAGGTAAAATTACAGGCAGAAGTAGGATTGTTGAGATAGGATCAGAAGTAGCTGGAGCATTCAAGAGGAAAAACATCAGTGTGGAAAGGTGTGAAAAAGTAAAGGAAAAACATTAAGGAGGCTGGTCAGGCTAGTTGGGGGTTAGATGCAAAGCATCAACTCATCAGGTCAAATTGTCAGCACCATCAGGAACAGGTGGACAAGGATAACCCTGTGATACAGGACCTGCTCCAAGCAGCTGCAGAGGCCAGCACTGCCTCTGCCTGCTCGTGCCTGCCTAGCCAGCAAAAGCTCTTGAGGTGTTTCATTTGGGGTGGGGAGCACACCTATGCTTGACCTGGCAGCTGGTTAAATACTACCTACCTGCTTCACTCTGTTTGCCATTAAATACCCGCTTTATGCTTTTAAGTTGTTTTTTCATCTTGCTTGCAGAATCCCTTGTACCAGGATAAGGATGCTGGAACAAATGGACTCAGGAGAGGATCAGTAATACTTTCCTTAGACACCAAGTTCAAAACCACTGAGTATTTTGCAAAATTTATAGTTTTTTTAATGTTGGTTAGCATTTTCTAAGTCTTCATTCTAATTTTCCCTATTGTCATGATCTTATTGAATGCTCCTGTCCCTGCTTCCTTCTGCTTCCATTGTGTGTGTTGTATCACTCACTATTTTGGGACTGGTTTTAGGTATTTGCCTTTATTCTTTAGGAATTCCTGCAGTGCTTTAGGTAAGAAGCAGGTTTGACATATAGATTTGCAACATACTGATGCAGCATAAGCTGAATTCTTCACAAAAATCTTGGTATTATCACTGGAGAAGGTGTTTGGGCTACAGGGCTAGATCCTGGCAGATGGCAGAGATGTTTCTCACTGCTTGGCAAGCACAAGTCTGGCTTAAAGTTGCCCTAATCAAGCAGCTGAAGATCCACCAGAAGGGAGGGAGGAGAGGATCTCCCAGTGAAAGAAAACTATCAGAAATCAGACATGTACTCATTCCGGCCTGACAATTGTAGATGCTTCTAAAAACCCCTTTAGAGCCATTATAGGCTAGAAGAAATTAAAGCTTCAAAATCACTAAGAAAGACTCTGTGAGAGGGCTGAAGAAGGGAGTTTGGATTCATCCTGAGTGGCACTCAGGCACACAACACTCAGAGAGACCAACCCTGCAATTAGGTGTAACTATCACTGATCACTTGGCAGGAGAGAAACCTCTTCAGAACCGGCTTATCAGAATGATTTTTCCAATGAGTGATCTATACAAAAAATTTGAAGGAGTGGAAATGCTGAGGGAAACAAAGAAACATAAGGGGCAGATCTTCAAATAGACCTGTAAATCGGAAAACACTTGAAAGATTTTCTTCCAAATTTGTTGGGGGATGAGATGGGAAAACACTTTCAGGGCATATTTAATACATACTAGGATAAATCAGCATTCTTAAATGAAAATAGTATGGTGACTGATTGAAAGGGTCTGTTGTAATAATTTATAAAGACAGACCTTCACAACTGTCAGCATAAAGACAAGGAAGGCAAAGAGAGCCAAGTGTTTTTTCTCATAATATCGGGAGGAAAATTGCAGCCACAGAAATAAGATATAGTCACATGGGCACACGGGTTATTAGTTTTTGATTAAATTTCATTGTTGAATCAGAAGCTCTGTTTCTTGCTAAGGAAGGATCACTTTTAGCACACATTTTTATTATTATATATAATGTGTCTTATTGCAGAATTTTTCTTACTGCTGAGTACTAAGACGTCATGAAAGGATTTAAAAATCTTACTATTTCAGAAGTATTGGGTTCTCTGTATTTGCTTTAATGTTTAAGTTTTTAAGAATTCTTCCTCTAACCCCAAGTGCTAAGGATTCGCCTCCCTCAAACTCTTATTTAATTGCTTCAGCCAAGGAGTTTAGGAACTTTAAGAAAAACACGAAATATCAAGGAGCCAAATAAAAATGGCACAGCTGACAACAGTGATATCTCCTTAAACCATTTACAATGAAAGATCTCATTGTACATTTGAAGAGCAAAATACCCTGAAGGAGTTAGGGTATAAATAAGTGAAACAACCAAATGATTGAAGAAAGAAAGTTATTCTCACAGTAGCTCAGCTGTAGATTCCTGACTCACCTGGGGAGACTTTATAAAATAAAACACAGAATCAGTTTTGCAGTTTGGAGGAAGAGACTTTGCAGTAGATTTCAGTTCATGCATAAAACAAATATCTCTCGCTCTGATAAACTTTGCTCTCTGGGCAAAAGTAAATCCCTTTCTGAATGTGGTAAGTAGGAATACATTGGCTATCAGCTCCAGAGTAAGAATGGGATTCTTAGGTTATTGAAGTTGGTTGCAAGTGTTTGTTTTTTGTTTTTTTTTTTTTTAAACCAACTAATTTCTGTGAGTGGTCAAAATAAGATTGCATGTTACATTAGCCATACGTTTTATCACTGTATTCACTGATTCTTCTGATGTCTAAGACAAGACAATAAATCCAATGTAAGAACATACATGTCCAGTTCATAACCCAAAGAGAGAGAGAGATGAAAAAAAAAAAAGAAAAACATTAGTTGGTGGGTCTTTTTTAAGCAGAGAAAACAAATAGAAGTTTTCCCACCTCAACAGTTAAATCTATAACCTAACTACAACCTTCCTTCACTTGGGAAGCAAAAGGAACATGAGCAGATTCTGAGGATCGCTTTGTTTGAACCAGTCAAATGAAAATACTGCCCTTTTTTGGAGGCTGACATGATACTTGCCTGATGAGCTAAAATGTGTCATTTTGATTTGTCCCTTAGGGAACTTCTGTCCCAGCTGCATCCTTTTTATTTTTTTATTTCACTTTTTTTGAATTGATATTCTAGACTTCTACAACTTGGCCAAAATAGTACAGATAAATCACAGTTGCTGGAAAATAAAAAGAAAAGGAAAGGTGTAAGTAGATAATTAGATCTGTATACGTATAGAAACTAATTTGCAGAAGAAATGAAACTGTTACTTTAGAATCTGATCATTTTAACACAAATTTTCATATGTATCATCTACTTTCTACAGAATTACAGTGTATTTTGACAGGTACAAAAAAGCCTTCAGGAAAAGCGTTTAAATGTTTTCTCAGATTTTTTCTTTTTTCACATACAATGTAGCTGCTTAGTCTTATAAATTTGGATTCACCATCATCTCTCTAACACATGATAATGAATCCCTACTCCCTTCCCAT
Organism: Scopus umbretta; assembly: GCA_013400535.1. NCBI lineage: Eukaryota > Metazoa > Chordata > Aves > Pelecaniformes > Scopidae > Scopus > Scopus umbretta. The sequence continues at coordinate 32,992 of VZTL01059109.1, read as the reverse complement.
GCCTACGAAGGTGAGACCTTTTCCTGCACTGTACTAAGCCAGTATATTACACTGTATGACATTCTTTTTCACTGCCTCTTTCTATCTGTGCTTTTAAAGCAGGATTAAAAAAATAAACTAATAATAATAAAAAAGTGAATTGCTATCTGCCCCAAAGACGCTCTATGTAAGTTTTCTTTATGAATAAGATCTGTTACCTTTTAGGTACTCCTGACTTTATCATGATTTTTATTACTATCTCTCCTAAGTATTTTTTTTTATTGTTTCCTCAGGTGTTTCCATTAAAGAGTTAAAGAATTCTGGGTCCATTTCAGTATATTAACACTGAACTACTCCATGCAGCCAAAGAAATAGCCAGAGAAATATCTCCCAAAGGATCTTTCCAATACAGATTAATTCTCGTTGACACCAGGAGTCTGTGCAGCAGTGCTCCAATGGGACACCTGCAGGGGTAGCACAAGCCAAAATAAATCTGCGTAGCTTTTGGGGGATCCCTGAGCTAGAGCAACATGAGGGTAATTTGTAGGTGCTTCTGCTGCCTGGTCAGAGTGTGTGTGTAGGTTTATACATGCTTCAGTGTTTGGAGAATGTGTGCTAGCTCTGATGCTGTCTCAGAGAAGCATCAGAAGAGGCTCTAAAGGCAGTTGGAGGTGGAAAGACACCCATTCCCTAACCCCAACAAGGTCCAGGCTACAGAAATAAGTGTCTGCTTTCAGCCCAAATTTTGCTTTCAGTCCCCTAATTACATCCTGAAAAGTTCCAGTCTCCTAATTTTCTTTCAGTCCAGAAATGTTTTAGCCGGTGACCTTCCAGAAATGAAGTCTTTATGCGGTTGTCTGGGATTCCACCTCTCCTTTAAAAATACCGTGTCTATGACAGAGAATTCCCCATGGGTCAGAGGGGAATTTGTCAGAGACAAAAGGGATATTCAACTGACTAAAATAAGTGCAATTTGAAAGCATTCTTCACTGTGCTTTACCAGAACTCATTTTTGCATTTTCCTTGTTGACCACGTTGTTGTTTCAGGGCCCCGTAACAATCTGTGCCAATAGTTAAAATGATATTTTTCCATCCATTCTTCATCCTGCTCAAAATTACTGGTCTTTCAATTGTAAACAAAGGGTGATTTATCATTGCGGCTAAAAGGAGTGGAATTAACTCGTTGTAAATTCAAGGTAATCTGTTTTTCCATTACTAGCTTTGGTTCAACAGCTAATGAAGGCAGAAGCCAGTACATTAGAGAATTATTGTAAGGTGACATTTTAATGAGAACATAACTTTTGGGGAACTAAAAAAGGATATGCAGACACAAACCCCACCAGGACGTTGAAGGGTGGCCTCACTTTCTTTCAGCTGAGGCAAATAACTGCCATAATGGTTTTATTTACATGTGTCTCCAACTGGCTGTATTTGCCATGCATAAAAAGCAGGGTGGCCCAATTCATTAAACAGAAAAAAACAGTGCCTGCGTTCAGGCCAGGCATGGCTGCTCACCAGTATTTCAAGTCTTGAGAAAAACACTCTTTACTTGAGGGTGGACCTCAAGTATGATGTTTCTTATGACCATTTTACTGTAAATGATTCATTAAGAACTTTTCTGAGCCATACCCTTGAGTGAAAAACAAAAATCTGTTTATGCATACATCCAGATTCAAATGTACATAACACATGTTCTTCCTACTTACAAATGTGTGCTGTGTGCATAAACTTATGTCCTTAATCCACCTGCTATGTCTTATTTATTCTGCAGTTGGATTTCCCTTCAGTTTGTGACATTAAATACCACACTGTTTAAATGAAAAGTCTATATTTCTTTGTTTCTAGCCATTAATTTGGCAGTGTCCTTCTTCATATTGTGTGCTTGTGAAAGTATTCTACAATTCATGCAGACAGCAGTTACCTTCTGCTGTCAAAACCCACCACATCTCTGTAATTAATCTCTATTATAAAAGCACATACACAGCTCTGAAGGAATAGTAAAAAAGGAAAGAGGACTCAAAGAGAGGAACTTTGATTCCTCCAGAGCAGTGTAAAACAGGGACTATACCCCTGGAGAAGGTGTGCCTTTGTCCCTTGTGTGCCTTGGGGGGGATGGCGCTGTGTGCCTGGGGAGACATTGCTGTGAGCCTGGGGGGATGGTGCTGTGTGCTGTCCAATTTCTCCAGCCAACGGTGGGCTTGGTCAGCAGTGTCCTGCTGGGAAGCTCTTGTGTGTTAACCTGGTAGGCAGCTAAACACCACACAGCCACTTACTCGCTCTCCCCCTCCCCAGTGGGATGGGGGAGAGAATCGGAAGGAAAAAAAAGTAAAATTCATGGGTTGAGATAAAGACAGTTTAATAGGACACAAAAGGAAGGGATAATAATAATAATAATGCAAAATAAGTGATGCACAAAACAATTGCTCACCACCTGCTGACCAATAGCCAGCTCTCCAGCAGCGATCGCTGCCCCTCGGCCAACTCCCCCCTCAGTTTCTATACTGAACATGACATCATATGGTATGGAATAGCCCTCTGACCAGTTTGAGTCAGCTGTCCTGCCTGTGCCCCCTCCCAGCTTCTTGTGCGCCCCCAGCCTACTTGCTGGTGGGGCAGTGTGAGAAGCAGAAAAGACCTTGACTCTGTGTAAACACTACTTAGCAACAACTAACCCATCAGTGTGTTCTCAACATTTTTCTCATCCTAAGTCCAAAACACAGCACTATGCCAGCTACTAGGAAGAAAATTAACTCTATTCCAGATGAAACCAGGACAGAAGCATCACCATTTCCATTCCAGACCAAGGGCTTCTATTTTCCAAATTCAGGGGCTTAAAAGGTAAGTTTAAAATATTGGTAAAAAAATGAACCTTGCTGTACTTTTATATGTGAGGGTTACTGGCTAGTGAAACTGTGGTAGTGTCTTGAAACCCAGCCAGGCTGATACTGGAACACCATCAGGCCATCCTCAGTCCAGCAAGACCTCCTATGCTGACACACTGTAAGCCTGATTAACCCAGAGTGATGGTTGCTTTCCACCAACAGACAAGCAGAAAGCAGATGCTGTGGAGCCAAGGGCCTCGCTTAGGCAGTACAGGCTGGGATAACTGCACGAGGTGCGAGACAGTGAGCAATCCAGCTCTGTGCATCACTTGGACTGCTACTACAACATGATTGTTTGTAATACCAGCTGACCAGACTCCACGACTCAGGAGGTCCCATTCAGCTCTCTGCAAACATGCTTATGATGGTTGTCCTTTTGTACAAGCAGATATTATTCTTTCATTTCAAGGAGATAAATGCCCAGATATATTCCAAGAGCTCTGTACTTTGTTGACACACAGCATCGCTCCATGAAAAGATGCTTCTTTCCTTATGCCCAGCTCTTGCACAGACAGCCACGGTGCAGACATGAGGTTGAAGCTGCAAGCATAAGCCTCAGAAGCTGGATGGTTATGCGTAAGTGGTGGTATGCTTCAGACCCAGCCCAGTGACCCTACATGCAGTGGGGAGATTTCTACTGTATTTAGTAAAAGACATGTCCCTTTAAATGATGTTTTCAATAGTTGCAGTGTTTAACAGGCATAATTAGGCCAGGATCTCTGTGACAACTTGGGTCTAAATCAGCAAGAACATTTAAAAATGTACATTTGTGTGATAAATATGTTTGCTTCTGAATGAAAGCTAGAACACAAAAAATGAATAACCTGCAGTGCTGAAAATTAAGTTTAGAAAGGCTTGTTGACTCAAATGTATCTTATTTTAAACAACAGTGTTAATCTTAAGGTTTCCAATTATAAGAAACAAAAGCAAGTGCGAATGTCTTTGTGAACATTATATTCAAATGTGAGTAATTGAAGAAATGAGAACATTCTGTCCCTTGGTGGAACTGCACAAGCTTTGTATTTGCTCAGATTTAGATAACATAACAAACTAATGCAGCTCACATTGCAGTTAGTGAGAAGCATTATTTTCAAAATCAAAAGGGCAATTATGAATGAAGAAAAGAATAAAATTACACAGTGCCATTTTATTATAGTATCAAAATAGAATCGATGAAGCAAAGTCAGAATTTAAAAGAAATCTGGATGGCTGTTATTTAGGTTGGCTGGATGTTTGTAAGGGTGCCTGACAGAAATTGAATTCCAGAAACGTTCTTGAAAATGTTATTTGCAAAATGCAGTTCCCTGTACTGAGATTTGTACTATGAGTTTTGCATATAAAAAGATACTCTCTAAATTGATATGAACTTTTATGCCTTTCCAAATAATCACACAGCAAGGAATAATAAAAGTAAAAGCTGGAAAAGTCCTGCTTGGCCTTCTAGTCTAGGTCACTTGTCAGAGGATGATTGTTTCTTACCACATATTCTCTGGTGAATTGTTCAACCTAGTTTTGAATTCTCAAGTGATGGTACTCTCACAGTTTTCCTTGTAAGATAGCCTCAGAGTTCAAGTCTGCTACGGAGCAAGGAAATGTCAGCAGTGTCCTGATTTGTCATGTAATGACAGAGGTTCCAAGATACCCTATTTTGGGACACAAACACTCCATCATTGTAACTCCAAAATGTCAAGAGATTTTAAAAATAATTTTTAGAGGACCCATTATTTTCTCAGCACACTTTAATTCAGTGACCATGCCATGCATGTACCATCCTTGATTCACCTCCAGAGCTATAGGTGTGAAGGAAAGACTGTGTCCTTTCTGTGGGACACAGTGGTAAATGTGGACTGCTGATTCTTCAATGCCCAGCAAGCCTCAGTGCCTTTCTAATACAAGCAAATTCTGCTAACAGACATGCAGGGCCTCTGACAGTTTGTTAGACCTTCCTTGTGGCCACTTTAGATTCCAACAGTCTCTGCGTTTTGAAGTTATGGGAAGAAATTGAACCCTACAGCTGACTTTGGACAGAGGACCAGCAACTGTGCTGCTGTGGCTGGGGAAGATGAGGACCAGGAAGGTTATGCTGCTCTACAGCTCTTGGGACAAGAGAAACAATTTCAATTTTAATTTTAATTAATACTGTGTCAGTATGATAACTGCGACAATCCGTGCATAGTCTTGGAATTCCTGTTATTTTTTGGAGAGTGCAGGGACTCAGCCATGAGATCCTTTAAGTGAAATTTCACACTCTGTAAGAAGCTACAGAACAAAATAAGTTGTGACTGTGAAAGCCAGCCTCTGACCATAGATAAACTAAGGTAAACCAACTCAGGAAAGCCAAACTGACAAAGTTGACCTTGTGGGACCCCTCCAGAAGCTTTGACAAGGAGGCTACTGTCTACTGTAACAAAAGGATTTAAATGCAGCTAACATTTGGAATAAAAGAGAAGAAAGAAAGTGTAGGTTTTTTTTGGAGGTACTGGAGATTTCTCTTGGCCGTAGGACCAGCTAAGGTTAAAGAAAGCTGTCGTGAGCACAAAACAAAACTTGCAACAGCCTGACAGATTATAGTCTCTGAGCAAAATAAAACCCAGGCTCCAATGGGAGATTGTAGCTGCACTCTTAAGTGTTTAACAACCCATTGTCCCCAGGATGCAAGAAGTCTATGAGACATCAGAACATGCTCCACAGAACAGCTGCATTAAAAAAAATAAAAAATCCCCAAATACACAAATTCCTAAACATGCAAATATACAAATATAACAAACATAATGTGGAAAAAAGAAAATTAATAGATGACTACTCAAAGCTTAGGTTCATTTTTATTTGGCTGTTAATGAAAAGCTGTCAAGTGACATTTCATAAAGATGTGGTGACTCTGCTTAGAAAACTTGAAGAATAGTGTCTAAAGCAGCACTTCTCCTTGGTGTGTCTCATTGTTGAGTTTTTAAGAAAAATTTATGAAGCTCAAAATGTTTTTTGCCTTCTCTCTTTCCTGACCAATATAATTCAGCAGCTACCTACTATAAGGAATCATGAAGAAAGCTCTTCACAGATTGCAGTGAAGCACTGGCTAAAATAAAACTGAGGAACTGCCCTACACAGCAGTGACCAAGGAGCATTCAAGAATGATCTGAAAACTGAGGGAAGGAACAGCAACCAGCTCTGTTACTGTTTTCACTTAGATCTGTGTGTCTCTTGCAGTGACTAAAATGGCTAGTGATGCTCTTGAAAACTTCATGTAACAGCTGTGCTGGGATATGGATGCTGACTAGATGTTCCCTTGAGGCCAAGGAAGGATATAGTTCTGCATTGCTACTGCTCAGACCTTGGGAGATGCAGGAAGTCAGGGCCCAAGGGATGACCCTCCTGGACAGAGGGGATGCTCTGTGGCTGTGTGACAGTCATTGCAACATGGGCCAAGAATTTCAAAGTTGAACATTCAAAACTATGAAGAGATGCTGCAAGAAAGGATTCTTTACCTTCAGCTTTTTCCTGTCTCTAGTTGCTCGTACTGTATTTTTACTCTACCTTTGCATGCTTCACGCATCTGTATAATGTTGGGAAGGCCTATGTCTCTTACTCAGAAAGTTTCATGTGCTGATTTAAGCACTTTGCTCTGTTCTCATTATTTAAAGGGAAAGCTAACCGAGCTCAAAGTACATTTGGTCTGCATGAAAAAAGAGAAAATGAAGAATTTGAAAGAGAAGTTGTTGCTATTACATAATAGCTGCCATCTTGGGCTAAAGCAATTCTGCAAAATTTTGCCAAACAAAATGTAGTGTCATTTCATATCAGTACTTACATCTTCTTGTGGCTTGAGGGGAGATATAAAAAAACTTTGAATATTTACTTCATTCTCAGCCTTTCAGCTGATGCATAGCACTGTGAAACGATCTGACAAGACAAGTTATCGTGTCACTCAGTTTATAGCAAGGATATTATAACTTTGTACCTGTGTAGAATTGCACTTCTTACCTGAATACAAAGATGAAAAGGTGCCAGGAGGTAATGTAACCAAAGGTATCAATAAAATCCCACTGACATAATCACTCCATGCAAGAAAGTCTTCTGAAGCAAAGCTCTGTAGCAGAGCTTATATCTATATTAGTAAGTAGTGCAAACTGAGAGGAATGCATCTGCAAAGCAAAACAGTTGAGGCTATGGACTTGGTGTGTATCTGCATTTCAGGAGGTCTTACTCTGACCTAGCTCTAACCTTCCTGCTTGGACTGAACACCCATGAGTGGCTGGAGTGCCTTAGGTGCTCCCTTGAAAGGTATCTGCCAGTTTAGCTCTACTGGGAGGAACCCAGCTTGCGCATAGTGACTTCTCTCTGTGATATCAACTGAGGCACTCTAAGTGGGTACAACTGGGAGACTTCTTTCAAAACTGCACACCTGCTGCAGACTAAAATGCTGCTATAGATGCAGCCCACGTAGCATGACCTGAGAAAAGATTTGCAATTCAATTGATTTGAGTCACTGGATACAGGTGAACTTGATCAACTAATTGTGTTTGCTCTGTTGATGAGTGTTTTGTGGGTGGTTGTTTCCCCCCCCACCCTTTAAAAGCTTCTAGGATGAATAACTAAAGCAAGATAATTCTGTGAGATAAATTATTGTGGTATGATCAGGGAATTCTTCTTCAGGCAAGAGATGTATTACTGTTTGCATATTTCCAATGGAATGAGAAGACATTTGTTTTACTGCATCTGAGTGGTCTGGTTCAGAGAATCTCTTCAAGCAAAAATGATGCCCAATGAACTATGAGATGAGACCGGCTAAGGAATAAGCACCTATATTTTCTACTTCACCTTCTTCCTTTATTGTTTGGAAAAATGGGCACAGGGTACCAGAGCTTACAATTGCATATATGGTTTATCTTTATTGGGCCAACCTTCTGGCATAGTTTTATAAAATCAGAAATGGATCTGAGATACTTTTCAAATTGAAGGAGCCGGTGTTCGTTATGCCTGCTGCCCATTTTGATATTTTTGGCCATCTGAATCATGTAAATGTAGATAGGATAAAAGGATCCAGACTGAAATTACCATTGTGGAGGCAACAGATGGTCATGGGAACATTGAGTAAACTCCCATTTGTTGCTGACTGCAAAATGGAAACCTGTCAGAGACAGCAGATTCCAATCACCTCTCCAAGTCTGAAGACCAATTGGAGACTATTTTAAACCTGGGCAGGTTGATTTGAACAGGTGAGACACACCTCAGTACATGAATCTACACAAAAATAGTCACTCTTCAAGGTGCAAGGTTCAGATCATACATATTTTAAAGATTCAGGGTATTAAAATGATGTTACCTGACTAACTGAGCCTCTATAACCCTTACATATTTGTACACAGATTCAGGTCTGGAGATGCTGACACTATCTGCCTTTAAGTTGTTTCTAAAGAAAGTTTAATCATAAATCATTGTGTGCTGCAAATGGATTGTTGCTGACGAATGTTTCTTCTGTAAAGCCTGGGCCAGGATTTGGATGTGAGTAAGTGTATGTTTACTGTACAACAGTAACATACCTGGGGAGCAGCGGGATTTGGGACTCCTGCTCTGTGTGGGCTGTGTAGCTCTACACGTGTTTGGACTCTGTATGGTCACTCAGTTCAATTCAACAGCCTTCCAATATGTGTTTGTATTCAAACTTTGATCTGATCCCTTTTGAATAATTCCCTACTTCTTGAAAATCAAAATGATTACAAATTCCTAACCACCACCACAAACATATATAATTATAAATTTAAATACACACTTGCATACACGCATATGCTTCAGGTTATTTGTAATTGCTGATAAAAACGATCTGATTTTAACAAAACATTTGGAATCCACCCCCAAAATGACAGCTATTTACTCTCCCTAGCACAAAAGCTACTGGCTGAATTGGCTCAATGTTAACAGTCTCAACAAATAGGCAGAACATTTTTTAAGCATGGATTAAGAAATACAGTCACCTTAAGGTGGTGATTTCAGGTCATGGCCAAGGCAACATGTGTAAATAAAGAGCTGGAAGTTCATAGAATTTGGATCTTGAAGTTAGGAAAGAAAGCATGGTGTGATAGTAAAATGCAGTTTTTGACTCAAGCTTTTCTGAAACAAAATATATGCATATGTTTTTTGAAAATGGAGTTGCTATGGTAATTTGTTATTTACCAGAGAGGAGTAATTGAACAAATTTTTTTCATAACTGGTTTATGAACAAGTCACACCTGTTCCTGAGTGGGTTTAAATTACTCACCCTTCTTTTCTGTGCCAAACTTTTCATGTTCATTTGCTTTGCTATTTCAGATTCCATACACTCCTTTCACTGACGAATGGTGCCACTTCTCATTTGCAAAAGTAATTTTTTATAGCTGAGATCTTAAAGGATAAAAAAATTCATTACTTTTCTTTTAGAACCTCTACCTATAAATTGATAAAACCTATGCATCAATCGTGTCTTCATACATATATAAAATATATATCTAGGTATATGTATATACACATACGTATTTCATTGAAACTCAGGTAAGGACTACTCTTTATTAGATTGTGGAGATTTAATATTCATCAGTTTTACCTCTACTCATGCCAAAAGAATTCTCTGAACAGATGAGAAATTGGATCCACAGAAGAGAGTGTATAAAAGAAATTGTTTCCAAAATTAATTGATTTTCAACTCTTTGCACAGTGTGGTGTGCACTAAGCCAGCTGAAGAAAAACACATAGAGGTAAATGTCATACCTACTGAATTATAGGAGCTTAGAAGCTTCCTCTGCCATTTAGTGCATATGCAAATTTCAGTTTTGGGTTTTTTTTTTGTTAATCCCTCACACAACAATAAGTTACACACTGAAAAAACAGCTTACTTTGTAGCAAATCTTGTAGTAGGTTGTAAGTGTCCATTAGTGTCACTTGACAAACCCTTGCCAGAAGGGAGGAATGAGATCAGCAAATCATGGGCATATTATGATTTGATCCTACCACAAATTCAATTTGATCAAAGCTTACTAGCTCCAAATGCCCATTTTTAATTTTATAGTAATGCCTCAGGCCAAAGAAGTCGGTGCCATGGCAGACGTGTTCTGTGATGATAACTGAGACATTTAAGACTCAAAATATTCCTGATTTTTATGGCTATAATGTCAGCTTTAAGAATTTTTAATTAACACCTTCTGCATGCAGTACATATGCTCCTTCCAGCCAACAAAGAATTTTTTTTCCTCTCAAATTCTCTGAAAAGTGTTTTGCTTCAGGTCTTTTATCACTATCAAGAAATAATAGCAACCACCACATTAAAAAGAAATTACCCGACAAAATGAAAGATTTGCTTGGCTGAGAACATAAGAGAATGCGTACAGTTGTGGGTTAGCTCTTACTTACTATTAATTATATTGCTGTATTTTTCGGAGGAGGAAACAAGGTGTTTTAGTCAAGATGATGGGGAATTGTAAGGGCTCAAAGGTTATGGTGAGGGGGTGGACAAATGCAGAACTCTCTCCAGAGATACTATGAGCAACTTCAATCCTATGCATTTAAATGTCAAATATATCCCAAGCAAATGTTGTATCTCCATGTACAGAAACCAATACTCCTGACTAGCATGGTCCCGGGTCTCTCACAAATCAATGGTGGCTGAGGTGTAGTTCCCCTCCCAACCTGGACGCCTGTGCTGCAGAGGTGACCACTATGTAGACCGTTGGCAGGTTACCATGAAGCTCCTCTTTCAGGTAAGGGTGTGCCAGGGAGCAGATTTGGTATCTCATTGTTGAAAGGCTATCAGCCTCTGGAGAACGTGGCAGGTTCTTTCTCCAAGGAAAGAAAATTTCCTCTGTAAGCGCACAAGAAGGATTAACTGATTGCCAAGAAAAAGTACTCTTTTCTTATTTGTTCCCACATTCTCTTCCCCAGCTCCCCCTACTCTTTCTTTCACAGATGCTACTTTCCTCTTGAGTTCATGTCCCCTTACTTTTTACCTGTTTCATTGCTTCTCAACCTCAAACCATGGGAGGCCCCATGGTGTCTCCTCATTCATGGTGTTTGAACCTCTTTAACTCCTTTGGAGGACAGCCCTTCTCTTCCTGCTTTTCCTGACCACTCCACGTTACCATGGAAAATGGCTTTCTCAGCCCCTCCTTTCTTCTGTCCTCACTCTTGTTCTTCTTTCTCTTTGTCATCCCAGAAACCTGAGGTTTTATATACCCTTTGTGTGACTCCAAAGGTATCTGAAATGAGTAAAAAAGTCTTAAATTTGAGGCTGCTCTTTGTACACATCATGCATTTCACTAATGACCTTTCTGAAATCCTCCCACCTGCCCCCAGCCAGTGAAGGCCCAGTAACTTGCCAGCATGGCTTGAGGATGATTTGAGCGACTGGCTGTTATTAATATGTTGGTAGAACCAAAAAGCTGACAAAAAGCTTTAACAATTCAGGACAAAATGTTATTGATTAATCATGCAAATTACCTCATATTACTTACTGTGTTCTACTAAATTTTGCTGTGGCAATGCCTCTCTGTCTCGGGGGCATTACTGTGCTAGGTATTAAAGGAAAAAAGATGTCCCTGTTTGGGAGCGGTGTTACAGTTTGCAGGATTCATATGGCTTCAGTTGGAATCCCTTGCACAATTCATTGCAAGATTATGATCCTGCAGTCTTGTGGTCCTATTCCTGCATGATGTGTGCCAGCAGAGAGACCCATGGTGTCTACCTCTGTGCAGGTGTTAAGGCAGATGGTTTATCGGTAGCTCTGGAGAATCCCTTACTGTTTATAACAACATGAGCTCAGTGACTAGATAGAAGGAAAAAAGCTTTGCTTCCAGCCTGTAGCTGGAATTTACAATTGAGGTGGATAAATTGTCACAGCTTTTCCTCAACACAGGGAGTGCTCAGCAGGAGGAGGACACTAGAGCAATGGTGAAGGTTTGTTATATTTCATGCAATGCTGGGTGCTCCAGCTTAGCCATGCTGAAACACTCTTAATCAGTAGCAGCGCTCTCAAACTTTAAAAGAAACAGGCTCCTCAGTCCTCCTGCTTTTATACTGTATTTTAAAACCACTGTTCTCCTCAGATGTTTTTACCTTCTTATAAAACACTTCTGAACTTTTTACCACCCAAGGAAGTGTGCTTTGAATGCCTGTCTTGTGGCAAGTATCTCCTTCCACTTCAAATACCCTTAACAGTGGGTTTTGGGGAAGGCTTTGTCTAATGGCAGCCTTCTGGAAGGGCCTAGAATCAGTCAGGGTCTTTCAGGTACCTTTCCCTCTAGGAACTGTTTATTTATATCCTGAAAGGCTGGGCTTTGTACCTTGGTTTTTGATGTTTCTCTTCAAGCTGACAGATATGAATGGTGAAATAACCCCGAATCTTGTAATTAAAAGAAATCCAAACCAGTCTGGCAAAGCAGATTCAAAGTTTCACAACTTTTAATACCTGCAAGAGCTGTTGTCATCATATCCTCCACCTGTACGATGCAGGCCCATGACACAGACTCTTGTCTTGTGATTGAGCTAGAATTTGTTTTTCAAAGATGTCCACACTTGATTTAATGACTTCAAGTGATGGCAAATCTAACACATTGCTTCATAGATTGTTTCCATAGTTCTGTATTTACAGTTCTGATCATCCATAGCTGCAAACAGTGACAATGTAAGAGATGTCAGAAATATTCTTCCCCTGCTATAATTTACAAACTGATGAAATCATTACATGAGGACTATATTTCTGGAGGCAAGCCCTCACTTAGTTACTGATTTAATGAAAAAAAAAAATTGTGTAGGGCTGTATCTTCAAAAGAATTTTCTGTGTGTGGAGAAGGGGCTTTCATTTCACAGCTGTAGTGGTACACATTTGGTAACCCAAAACTTGAATTCAGAAGCAGCTCATCTCAGACATGAGTCTGGTTTGGAAAAGTTTCATCCTCTTTGTTCCTCCTCCATCCTGCTCCAAAACCAAAGGAGCATTGACACAGCTAGAGCTTCAATGTGAAGGCCCACTTCCATCCCCTCTGTGCTGCAGAAGGACCTGAGCACATCCACAGCTGCCTGCGAAGGGAGCAGGAGTGGCAGCCACCCCCTGGAAAAGCTGATGGTGGGGTGCAGAGAGGGTGGCAGCAAGCACAGTGCTCCAGCCCAGGCTCCCCATGATGCTTGCTGAGCTGGAGGTGCTGGAGCCTGGCAAGGAAAGCTGGTAGCTTGGACAGATGATGACCTGTCTGCTCTCCGCTGTTGGTCCCCCGCCTGCACTGCAGTGCCTTTGTTCGCCAGCATGACTAATGCTGCAATTACACACCAGGATTTATCTGCACTGTGAACAGACAGCTGACAATGTGAATTTCTATCTCCAAAATCCATTTTTGCTGATGTTTTACAGGTGATAAACTGGAATTTGTTTTTTTCTCTCTGGGTGCGTAGCATGTACACTTTGATCAGTCTAAACCAAAATACTAGGCACAGAAAAAAACTACAAATTCCTCCTAGTTTTGGATGAATTTGCCAGATGTCAGTGTGAGTCCGTCTTGACCAACAATGCTTTTAACATTTATGTTGGTCCTGGAGACACCAGCTTCCAGCAGAGACATAAAACAGCCTTGACCATTTCATTTGGCCTATATAATATTTCCCCTGCAGTTTCATCTCCATGCTGTCTTCAGGACTGCGTTTTTAAATTGCTGCTTAGTATTAATGGGCATTGGTAGATTGACTGTCTTTTACTAGTGGAAGAAATCAGTATTTTAAAAAATGTAGTATTAGTAAAAAATTGTGGAATTCCATCTGGAGAGAAGTATGTAGTTTATAACAAGTTATTATATTGAGTCATTATGTAGCATACCTGGTGTAGTTAAAAGGCTTTCATTAGCACAGAAGTCAGTCACTTCTGATGCGAATGGGAGTTTTACTATTGACTCCAGTGGAGCCAAGATTTCAACCATCATTTTAAAGGTTTTATTATAGAAGGAGGTTTATTGAGCGATTTTACAGTCTTGAGGGAAGAAAATCTGTCCAGCTTCCTGTCTTATTTTTACACCTATAGCTCAGAAGCAATACCCAGACAAAATCTATAAAAAACAAATTTCTTTTAGAGGCAATGGAAAATGAACTGAGTTGAATTTAGCTTGGTTGTGTTTGATCAGCTATTCCTGTGACTCTGCATGTACTGTCTGTGCACAGTGAGTGCATGGTCAGCCTGCTGTAAATGAACTGCACTGGCAGAAAATGCAGAGAAGACTCTTTTTCTTGAAATATCAATAACACTATGCAATGTCATATTTTAAAAAAAGCACATGGTACTTTACAGGCAACACACATTGACAGCAAAGTTGTTAAGTTCTTTTGGCTAATTTTTTGACTAACCTGAACACAGGGGGACCAAACTTCAAGTCATTGGGTTGATGTATTCCTTGGATAAAAGAGAGTATGAAAGGAAGGGGGAGTAAAACATTCAATGAACTTGCGGTGTGCAAAAGGACAAAAGAGGGCGGATCGAGAAACAAATACAGAATGAGCACACCAGAAGAAAGGCATTCAGACAGGGAACTAATGAAATATTAAATGCCCATAAATAGCCTGTGAAACCTGTGTTGTATAAGGCAGCATTACTATTAGGCTAACCCTTGAATTAAGACACATCTGCAAAGAATTCACCAAAAGCCCGAGTATAATTCTTCTCTGTTATTAGATGACTTTTTAAATGACTGGTTTATGTCAGTCTGTGATGCAGCTGCATGAAACATAAAACATGCCTTACACGTGATAATACCTTGTGCCAACTATCCTGTTGTTTTTTCCCCTGGACATTGGGTTATGAGGTGTTCCATGTTGACTGAGATATAACACAGCCTAAATAAGTATGTAAGATCACTTCCCCCACCCCCCCGGATATGGATTTAAATGATGCAGAATAACTTTCTGGATCCTGCAAATCCTTCCTAGCAGTTTTTGCTGTGGGTGTTGACACAATAGTTTTTGTTAGACCACTGTATTCAATATGCCTGCTTGAATGAAAAATAATTTTCTAGCCATATATTTTTGACAGGTTTCTGATGGACATTCACATGAACTGCCTTATTTTCCTGCAGTTAGTTAAAGATAAAATTTTGTGGGAATAATCTGTATTTCCAGCTCTGTCGTACAGACCCTGCTGGAATGGGTCTTTCAATTTAGACTACCTCTAAGTCTGAAAAATGAAAGAAAAAAAAGACCTCTAAGTGGAGAAGGATATTTTTTTTCCTTTTGAGCTTTCAGGATCTCTGTAAATATGAGGAGCAATACTGTTTTTTTATAATGGTTTCCGTATTTTCACTCACGGGGACAAATTTCCAAAGTCATAGACCAGCTCATTCAGGACGACTGATCTCAGCAGGGAAGGGCTGAAGACTCCCATAGCTTGCTGCTTGTATGCGTTGGCAGCAGGCGCCAGCCCCCAGGATGGGCTGGGAGGTGTGTGCTTATGAGGCCACAGAAACTCTGCTAGAGAAGCACAGCCAGGCAGGGGACAGAAGGGGTAGGTGGATGCTGCTTCCTGCCATTGCCCAGAGAGAACAGTGAGCTTAATTCAGTTTTTTTCTTTTGCCTCTTGCCCTGCAGCAGTGGAGGTGCTCAGGTAACCCCTACTTGCTGTGCAGGCAGAACTCATGGACTGCAGCCGAGATACCATGTCCAAAGAAACAAATGTTTTGGAAAATGCATGACTCTATAAGCATGGATTCTCAGATTTACCTTGCCAGACAATCCCACTGAATGCCAGCTGGAATAAGAATAGCTCCTCTTGAACCTAGGACATGAAACAAAGGCTGCCAGAGCCTTGTAGTGGGCATGTAATTTTGCTTGGCTTCCTTCAGGATGGGAGAAGCCTTCTTTTTTATAACCTACAGGGTAGGTCCATCTGACATTATTTTCCTCTTGAGAAATTGCTCTGAGGATAGTGTTTATAAGCTGCTGACCTTTAAATGGCCTTCTTGTTCCATTAACATGGTTCTTGGGTATTTAAAGCCCCAGGTCACTTTCGCTTTTAATTGTGCTTTATTATTCTCCATTGTTGCAGAATGTATCAGTCAATTTAACTAGAAGGGAGTCTTATACTCTTCCCTTAATGGACTGAATTTGGGTCATAACAAAATGAACAATTATCCTTGCCTATTTTATTAATCTTAGTCTTGTCTCATTTATTTTTAAGTTTCATCAGATCTCCTTCGAAGGCAGCTGTAAGCAGAGTTTATTGCAGGTTAGAAGGAGAAAGTGCTCTCTGCTGCTGCAGGTGAAAATAAGAAGAGGAAGAAGTATGAGATGGGGAGAGTTTAATGCTGCTAGGGTTTTGAAATAATTGCATGGTTCATATATTTGTATCAGAGTCAAGTGAAAATTAATAAAGCCACAGTTTTATCTGGCATTTAATCCTGATGATATTCTGCCACTGTACATACAAGCTTGTTGAGCAAAGCATCAGCTTGCATTCCTTTCTTTCCAAGATTTACTAATTAGACTCTAGTGGTAAAGTACTAGACCTTAGTACATATGAAATCACACATCTTCCAATTAATAAATGTGATTATGAAACACATAAAACACATGATGGTAACTTCAAATGCTCTTTCTGTAATACTTTGGCAGAGCTGTAAGATGCCAATCAGCTTACTAGCTGTGAGCTTTCAACATGAAAAGTGGCTGGGTTTTATTTTTAATTCCGATTGTTCTCATTTTCTCCCACTCCATCCTAATTCTGCCTTTCTCTTCTTATATCCTTTTTGCTCACTTTCTTCTCCCACTCTGTCCTTATGCAGCTTCTATGTCCTTCTAGCACATTGTTCCCTGTTTTAATTTGAAATGCTATCTTGTATCGATTGTAGAATAGTTCCCATTTCAAACAATATGAAAACTGCACAAAGGAATTTGGTACTATGGGAAAAATTAGGTGCCTGAAATTCCCCAAAGTCCAAAGTTTCAATCTAAAAACACCTATCTAGATGCCACTAAACTCTAGGGATACCTGAGCTGCCCTTCAAAAGTTCCTCTGTATACCCAAATTTTCTCCAGTCTGACCAGTTTATAGCCAGTCCATGCCTTAACCTGATGACAGCCCAGAAAATAAGAATCCTTTTTCCTGCAAACCCTCAGATTCTGAATTCAATCAGCTTTCTCCAATAACATACCGTGCACACTGCAAAGATTTGATTCCTTGCCAAATGAAGTTCTGGTTACTTTCCTTCATACACAGCTAAAGCCTTAGTGCTTAGACATACTAGGTTAATTACCAGGAGGTGCCTATGAAATAGGAGATCTGATTCCTTCCTCAGCACCAGTAGTTTAACAGCTTTATCGCCTGTGTCTTAGAAGAGTACCCAAGCAAACAAAGGCAAAGGATGAGGAGAAAATAGTGTGTTCCCAAATCAGTTTGTGTGTTGTGTCTGAGGTCTGGGAAATAGGAACTGGAGTCCCATCTTTTCTCCTTCCTATTCCCTACTTTTTTCCTTCTTGAAGACAAACTTCATCAAGTTCCTTCTCATGCTCCCTTGCTGGTCTCTTTCCCTCCCACAGTGAGGAGGAGCTCCTGCAGGACATGGTCCCTCCTCCTCTGTCTCTGCCATCAGTAGGTGTAGGATCTTCCTCTGATGTAGCATCAGGGTAAGGCTGTAGCAGGTACTGACCCCTGGGTACTGGGTCCCACAGTAACATCACAGTCTGAGACAATCATCCAGATCTGGGGTGTGGGCAGAGGAAGGACCATGTTCTTGGTTATGTATCTCAGCTGTAGTCCAATACTCTCAGCTCATTTATGCCATTGCTTGGCCTTTGTGCTGCTGACCAATTCACACATAAAGAAATGCTGGAGACCGAGAGAATGGGCGATTAACAGTAGTTTTGATCAGTAGTAGTGGTCTAAAAAAAATGGCAAAGTGAGTTTCGTTTGCAGAACTAATATTTTTTACCAAATCAGCTACCAGGGTTGGGAAAATGCAGCCTGCTTTTGTGTGCACAAGCATCCCTGGAACCAAAGCAGCAAATTGCAACGCTCTATGCATGGTAACGACTGTGCAGCACATACCTGCACCCCAGTCTAGTCCAACTGATGACGCTATTGAAGCATGTAAGTGGTGGTGGGATTCACCTCACTTAATGGTAGACATCTAGTGCGGTTGTTTATATTTGAGATAAATCTCTGTTGATGCCCTTTAGAATTGATGGAAAATCAGTTCTAGCCATTAGATTTAAATTAATTGCTCTGCAGAGCTTCCTATTCCCTTCATGGGCTACAAAGGGAACATAGAAAACTAGGTCATATTAGATCATACTCCTAGATGTCTACACTTGATCCAACAAATCTCTGCCAATGCGTTTTACTTCCAGAAGGTTCATGTGGTGGTTGGCAAGCTGAACTTGTAGTATGTAAGCCAGACAACAGATTTTGCCAGGAATCAGGGCTCAAGTCTAATCCCCAAATGCTAAGCATCTCCTACTTTCACTAAGGGGAGTTAAGAACACTCATTCCATTCAGGAAGCACTTGCTATCAGCAGATACATGCTCTGTAGGGAGCTCTTGTAAACAATTTATGTAGTTTAGTGTGATAATACAGTACCTCATGCTGGAAATAGGTTAATGCTTTAAATTCGTAGACTTTCAAGAACACCAGCAGTGGCAAAGGAATTATTTGACCATTGTGTGTTGGACATATTTGAGCGCAGCCCTGAGGAGAAGGACTTGGGGGTGTTGGTTGATGAGAAGCTCAACGTGACAGCAATGTGTGCTTGCAGCCCAGCAAGGCAACTATATCCTGGGCTGCATCAAAAGAAGCATGACCAGCAGGTCAAGGGAGGTGATTCTCCCCCTCTACTCTACTTTTCTGATGCCCTACCAGAAGCACTGCATTCATCTTGGGGCCCCCAGCATAGGAAGGACATGGACCTGTTGGAGCAGGTCCAGAGGAGGACCACAAAAATGGTCAGAGGGCTGGAACACCTCTCCTATTATGAAGAAAGGCTGAGAGAGTTGGGGTTGTTCAGCCTGGAGAAGAGAAGGCTCCAGGGAGACCTTATAGCAGCCTTCCAGTACCTGAAGAGGGCCTACAAGAAAGCTGGAGAGGGACTTTTTACAAGGGCATGTAGTGACAGGAGAACAGTTAATGGCTTTAAACTGAAAGAGGGTAGATATAGGTTAAATATGAGGAAGAAATTCTTCACAATGAGGGTGGTGAGGCACTGGAACAGGTTGCGCAGAGAAGTTGTGGATGCCCCATCACTGGAAGTGTTCAAGGCCAGATTGAATGGGGCTTTGAGCGACCTGGTCTAGTGGAAAGTGTCCCCAACCATGGCAGGTGGGTTGGAACTAGAAGATCTTTTAGATCCCTTCCAGTCCAAACCATTTTATGATTCTATGGCATTAGATGAACTGTGAAATGTCTGGATGCCCATATTAGGATCACAGAAGTTGCCAGACTGAATCAAACCAGTGGTGTGTGAAGATTTGTACTACAGAAGATGTGAAACCATTGCAAGCAATTATGTACTGTATAAATATGTGTAGGGTGGTAGTTTCTGTCTAATCACAGAAGTTTACTAATTGGTGCCCTGAAACATGAGGATTTACAGTTAAAGTAATGTTTTCGTATTTAGTTTCACTGTGTTAAATTCTGTATTTAATTTAACTGTGTAGGTACTCATGATGTCTTGGCAACCAGCAGATACTTCTTTGGTCCTCCTAAGTTATTTGTCCCACTGATTACATCTATGCTAGTAAATAAAACAGATCCAGACCCATCATCTGCCTTAGGTTAAGTGAAGTGGCACATCTTACGTTGCAGGAAGGCCAAGAAATTATTTCTGTCCCCAGATCCGATGGCACCAACTGGCTTGCTCCACTCTGCAGTGGAGCATGTGTACAATACAATGGCTTGGCCCACTATTTCCCTAGGGCTCAAATGGTGGTCTTAGGACATAGGAATAATTATTTTCTGTATTTTTTTTTTTCCTGCTCAAAGTATCTGAAATAATGTCAGCAATATGTCAGAGTCTGTGAGAGTGGTATTTTAACAACATGAAACTGAGGACATATATTTCATAGCCTGGAGTGGATCTGGGAATATCT
Organism: Scopus umbretta; assembly: GCA_013400535.1. NCBI lineage: Eukaryota > Metazoa > Chordata > Aves > Pelecaniformes > Scopidae > Scopus > Scopus umbretta. The sequence continues at coordinate 13,060 of VZTL01059109.1, read as the reverse complement.
GGTCCTTTGAGGATATCACTGGAGGGCAGAAAGAGACAAACTGGTGCATTCTTGTCCATACAAGAACAGCTGTACTGCCCAGAGGGAACTTACTCCCAAATATTGCTTTGCAGGAAAGCAAGTTGGAGCTGCTGAGAAGAGAGCAAAGAAATAAGACAATGTTTAAGCAATGGGAATGCCCGGAGGCCCAGTGTATGAACAAAATCCCTGGTCCTCTTTTTTGCTTAACAGTGTAGAGATTTTCAGTGACACCTTGCAGCAGTGAATTCCAAAGTCAATTATGTTTCATCAAAACCGTGTATACTTGTAGCAGCTGGATACCTGCTGATTGCATTGAATGTTCTTTGCCTCTTGTGTAATGGGAGGAGATAAAGCAGTGCACATAGTCTATACTCTTCATACTGTTTGTTGGTCTATAGCCCTTTGCCATTTCCTCTCTTAATCAAAAAACAGCTGTTTGGGTTTTAGGCTGCAAAACAATTTGGGCAGAAAATATCTCTCTGTTCTGTGCACACAGATGTCCAACAAAAAGAAGTATCTGACTTCTAGGCATTACTCTATTAGAAATTATGAACAGTGATTTTTTTTTTTTTTTTTCAGTGGCTTCCATATAAAAATCTTTCCATTACCTGCAGTATTTTTAGGAAATCAAATAACCAGATGTGAGCCTAGAAAACCTGTATGTTCATTTAATGGTTTGTATTAATTTTGTGAACTACCTTAAACTAAGCAAAATCTCCCAAAGTGGCTACCCAAAGTAGATCTCTAGCCTCAGGGCAAAGTATGAAGCCCAGTTTTCTTAGATATGGGCACATGCCTCCTCTGGGTTATCTGGAATATTTGGTGTTACTCAAAACCAAGCCACTCTGGGTTATATGCTCCCACATGAAGCTGAAAGTCTAGCTTTGAAATTACAAATTGGAAAACATAGACCTACCCAAAGTTGTTTGGCTTTTGAATCATCTGAGACCTTATTTTTTTCACTGAAACAATAAACCCCACTATCATTGCTATATGCATGCTCCCCAATGCTTTTATAGTAAATCTTCTAAAAAATCCATAGAAAATGAAATAGAAATAGTAGCTGTTGAAATGCAATGCAGTGTTGGACGAATGTGTATCTGTGATTGACCTGACAAAAACCTTAACCTATGTTCAAGGACATTCTTTCTTTAGATCTTCTTAATGACTTAAGTTTATCTTTTAAAAACCTTGCTTTTATTATATTTTAGAAATCTCTTACATATTGTTCCCTGTCATCCAGTGTGGTTGCCCTTGCAGCTTACATTAAACGAAGTACTGTGCTCTAGGAAACTGGGAAGAAATATCTGTTAAGTCTCTATGAGTCGTACGATACCACAGTGCAAAATACCAGATATTGTGTGCTCCAGAAAATACAGTTAATTTTCAGTTCTGAATTGCACTTCTTAATAAAGGCAATCTATTTATATATTCAGCATAATTGATGTCATCACTGGTGCTACATAGTCAAGTTGGTGTTCCTTGTGGAAGCATAATATGTTTCCCCTCCGCCTCCTTTACTGGTTTATGGGTCTTGTGTCTTAAGTCACGAATGAATTGCAAGTGCCTCAGAACAGGGTCCAAGATCCAAGAGCTGTTTTTGTGAAGTAGAAAGGATACTTGTTTGTTAAAAATGAATAACATCCTAATATATATTTTGAATATTAATTCTTAATTTACATTAATTTTCATTAAAATTTGCATTTGCATAGTCATTTTGCATTGAAAATTCTTTCTAAAAATACTTAAAAGTGGGAAGGAAAATCATGAGAATTGCAAGAATAATGAGAATAATCAAATTAAGAATATTTTAAAATAAGACTAAATTAATAATTTTTTCAAGATATACGAGATGATTAGGAAGGGAAAGGAAAGTGTGAAAGCAGAAAAGCCCCAAATATTCTGTTTACTGGGACTTCATACTCTACATTGCAGTCCATCCCATGGGGATAACACAAAGCATTCAAAAGATGAACTGTAGTGATGGGAAGAATAGCAGAAAAATTTAGTGTAATTGCTGGCCCCCTCTGTGCCTTCTTACAAACAGCATGGTGAGATTTGTAAAGAATTGAGTAAATCAGTCCAGCTTAAGACGAGATTGCAATAACACAGAGAAAAAACATCTCCTTTGTCTTACCTAATTTCTGTCACTTCGGTGATCTTGAATAGAGTAGGAACAGTTAACAAGAGCTGGGCAGGAGTTTTTGGGGAAAACCTTTTCCAGTGAAAAATGCAGTCTGACAACACAGAAATGTTTTACACTTTCATGTCTAGAAAATCTACTGGTTTTATCTTTGTTTCCTTCTTATTTAATTGCTCATGTAGCTTTTACAAAGGTAGGCCTATATAATGGCTCCCATGTGTAAAAAATACAGAATCAATGCTGAGTTTTTAAAGTGTCTCTTGAAATTACCTGTATACATTATTTTCCTTTTAGTTTTATCTGTGATGTGAGATGATACTCATTGCATAACTCAGTAACAGTGCATCAGTGCAGTGTTTATAATCTGTGAAGATCCGTATTTGTCTAATCTCAGCTAAAGACTTTCAGCTCCCAGATAATAAAATGTTCACAGAATTTAATTGACCCGTGTCTGATCCCTTATTGAACTGGTGGTGGCCTAGGGCTTGTAGCTGAGCTTAAGATACAATTATGTGTATTCGAACTATGTCACTTTACAACCCACCTAAGCATCTTATTTCGGATGCAGCCATATGGAATGATGATGCCGGGGCTATATAACCTACTTACTGCAATTTTGAGAACTCAGATGGCATAGTAATTGTCCCAAAGCCCTCAAGAACCATGAATTATTTGCATTTCTTCAGGGAGTTGTTTTTCTGCAGGACAAATAGCAGTTGGCAAAGGAGTAAGCCTCAAAGACTAGTTTAATTTAAAAGCATACATTCTGATACCAATAAACACACTTCAACATGAACTGTAGCTGTGGATCTTAAGGTGCGATGGTACCAGGAAAATCTGTGTTTTCAGAAATTCTTTTGAAGTACATGATTAAATACTAATGAGGGAAACAAAAGAGGATCACTTCATCTTTGTTATCTGAATGATGTGACTGTGATTTTGTCAATACTGTTTACCAGAGAATGTAATACTAGAAAACTCGTACTCCTTACCTTCATGGGAATCAGAATTAAAAGATACAGGAGGCTGCGTTTCAATGAGATGCTGATTTCTTTGCCCTTTGATGAACAAAAAGATTTTGAAGACATGCAATGTGTCTTTGCTTATTTCCCAAGCACTTTCTACAGCTAGTAGATTCTCAAAGGTCTGATTGCTTTTTCTTCAAAAATGTGATATATTTTGCATTGAAAATACAATTTATTGCTAAGAAACCCTCACAGGAACAGACATTGTTCACCTCTAGTTGTATTTGTTGGCTCTTTTGAGGTTATCTCAGGCACATAATAAGCATTATCAGCCCATCCATTAATAAATGTCTCCAAGACCAAGACAGCAGAAATCCTTTGCCCATCAGAGCTTATTACAGACCTGATGCTGCACTCTGACTACAACGCCTTGTCTTTCTTGGAAGCCACATCAAGACAAAAGAAGACAAATTAGTGCTTGAAGCCTAGAAAGGGAAGTATTTTGATATGTAAAATACTATAGAAAATAGAAAGGCATATTGACCAAGATATCTGTCACTCTAGACGTTTCTGCATAATTTTAAGAGTCTTATGATTATGTTTGGGGTTTTTTTTGGGGGGGTGGAGTGGGTATTTATTTATGGCTTACAAGTTTAACTTCAATGACATCATGCTGCTCCCTTGGTGACTTTCAGCCTTCTTGTGCACTGATCGTTGTTTCTATATGGAGGCAACACTGACTTTGTTGTTTCCGTTTTGATTATAAGAGGCTTTGTTAAACACATGCTGTAGCACAAGATAAATTCCAGGTTCTGATATCAGCTTCCTTTTTTTGCCACTCCAGCCTGTTTCAAATACATTGTTTGTCTTAAAATTTAATAGTTTTTGTCCTCAGCAGTGATGGCTCTGAAAATCCTGAATCAATTGTTCTTCACTTATTTCAAAACTTTGACCCAAAGCATTTTACAGAATGCATTTCAGGATTGCATCCTTATTCAACAAGGCGTATAAGTCTGGCTTAACTACTTTGCTGAGTCTATTTTCGTGGTTAAAATCATGTGTTGACTTATGCTTGTGTTTAGAGATCCTGGAATACTAAGGGTTGTAATTTAGAAATAAAGAGTGTATTTTCAGGCACCATATTATGCTGTTTTTCAAGTGCAAATAAGCTAAATTATTTTCTCCAGCTGTCTTGTCCCTTGAACCAGCAGTGAGAGAAACCCCCTTGCACTGCTCCCTCAGTTTAGGTTGTTTCCTATTCTGAAAGCTCACTACCACTTCTGCACAAAGGAAACTCCTGCAGCTGTTTCTTCAAAACCTCTAACTGATTCAGATCCACTTTATTTTATACCTGCTTTATTTTAGTATTGATTAACTACATAAATCTTTGGATAAACAAAGGAAGTAAATTTATGTCTATTTTACAAAAGTTACCATCATCAGAAAAATAAACATTTAAAAACCTACTGGAGATGCTATTTCACAGTATAATTAACTAAATTATACGGAAAGAGGTTTGACATTGATCTTTAATATGCCACCTTGCTTGGTGTTTCCTTTATTGGGAAAGGCATTTATATGAAGCAGCTAGTCTGGAGATCGCCGTGCATGGATGTTGGTACATCCTCTTATTAAAGGTCATTAGGAATGAGTAAGGAGGACTCTGAGAACAGGAAGTGTCATAAACCATTTTGTTGCTTCTGGACTATGTCCTGGGTAACGTTTATGTCTCGGCTGCAATGCTGACATTTTGTGAATGCTGTCTCATTTAATAAATATAAATGTGATTACTTTGAATAGGCTGTTTTGAGTGCACGGTAACAAGATTTTTCCCTTTTCCATTACGAGATACTTCTGAAATGTATATAATGTTTTCTTCCCCTGGTTCATTAGGGCCAATCCAAGACTCACTTCTCAGGTCGAGTAAATGGAGTACCTGGTGGAGAAGCCAGGGAGGGCAGAACTGCTTTGCACGGGAGAGAGACTTCAGTGGTCTCACCGCTACTGTCTCCAGCCTAAAAATTCTGACATCTTCATCACATTTGTTTTTTTTAGTAGGAAACTAAGGCAGAGTGATATTTAGCTGTTTTCACGCGGTCAGGGAGGAAACCTGAAGCAGTGTAATCAATAATGGAACTGGATCCCCCTAAATGCAAAGCTAATTCTCTATCAGCAGCTTCGTTGATTAAAAAAAAAATTCTCCACTTCAGTTGGTTATTAATGGTTATGAGGCAGTGAGAGCTGTGCATATGCAGAGAAGACACAGGAAAATAAACTTGTAAGTGAGATACTAACCCTGTGGGACATTAGAGGGCCTTGCACAACAGAGGAATAAACATACGGAGGGTAAATACCAGGCACTAATTTGATTAGAAAATCAATACTTAGAACAGTATCCTTGCACTTTAGTCAATTAAGACAATGATCAGCAAAAGTCCCTGGACTGCTTACGCATGTTACATTAGATCTTTATTGGATAAAAGCCACAGCCAGGAACCAGAACTCCCTTCTCCCACCTGAGTGTCCTAACTTCAAGGCTGGGGCCTGGTCTTTACTCCAGGTCTTTCTGGCTTGTGAAGGTTCCTCTTTGGCTGCCCAGAAGAGCAGCCACCACAGCAAGAATCTCTCTTCCTCCTACCCAAATGCCCCAAACATCTGGTGCTTTCATGCACTCCTTTACATACAGCCCATCAAACCCATCAGGCATGAGAGCACGTGGTCAAGATCTCAGGCCCCCTAGCAGGTGCATGCTCTGCCCGCCAGGGTCATGGTATGAAGTGCTGATGCCCCCCTTTACTCTTTTGGTAGCTGTCTTTTAAAATAAATATGCCCTGTGCATATGAACGTCTCTGCCAGAATGGGACATGTGCACTCTCAACAGAGGTATTTGGTTTTGGTCTGACTGGCCCAAAGCCCCCTAGAAGGGTGAGAGATTTTTTTATGGATGTTTCCTATTGACTGCCTCTAGGACAGGGCTCATGCAGAGGGGTGCTCTCTGGTTCAATTTTATTCCTTCCACTGCCTGCAAAGGGAGTTGTAACCTGGATGCCCCTGCTGAGAGTCAGATTCCCAATTAGTATTGCAGTCCACAGTTTGGGTACCAGAATAGGATGAGCTGGATCTTGCCCATGGTTTTATCTTTTTTCTTTTAACTCCATCCTTTTTTCCCTGTCTGGACCACTGGAGGACCTAGTACCCATCCTGATTTTTTTTTGCAGAATCCAAGTGCATTGTTTGCGTACTAATACTGTGTGACACCTTTTTTTCTGCATGAAGACCCTTGTTCCCCAGCCTGTGAGTAAGCAGAAACCAAGATTCTTTTCTCACAAACTGTATTTCAGTTGTTCAAGATTTTTATAATCTGAATGTATACTGGGTATATTAATAATGTAATTAGGTATTAAGTTTCAGTTCATGTTCTCCATTTCCTTAATGTGATTGGATGGTATTTTATTTCCTAATTTAAAATATTGGTTCTGGATGTCAGGCTCCTAAAAAAATGTTTGATTGGTAATTGCAGAATGGTGGGTCAAATCAATGATATGAAACCAAGTGTGCATTTTACACATTAGCTGAGAGCTGTACCGGTCTGACCTCATTCACGCTCAGTTTTATGCTTCTGCCCTTTTGCTGATGTAATGGAGTTAATCCAGATTTACATGGCTGTGCAGGGCAGAGCACAAAGAGAAGGAACGGGTGTCTCTGTGCAGCTCTGGCTGTGGATGGGTGCATGGGGAGAGGGTGGGTGTTGCTGCACCCCTGTGTGGCCGTACCCAGAGAGGTTCTTGTGCCCCCATACCCCAGCAGGATCCCGAAGCACAAGCTCCCAGTGTGCTCCTGAGCTGTGCCCCACCCCGGGAGCCGGGCTGCCGTGGGCTGGGTGAAGTGGGAGGAGGAAGAAGGGGATCCTCACCTCTCCTTGCCTGGTGTTTGCCTAATTTAGAGAGGCACTTTCCAATTTTCCTTCACCTATTTTACACCACCAAGGCACCATAAAAAGGCCTTAACATTGGAGGAAATTGTAAGCACTTTGGAGAAGCATATTTTTTGGGGAAAGACATTTTCCTTCCATTTTGTGCTGCACTAAGCCCTTGGATTAATAGTGTTTATTGTAGTCACAGTAACTGTACACCCAGAACAGCAACTCTGGTCCAGGTGTCTTTCAAAAATTTAGACCTGGCTGAAAAGAAATTTATTTGGTCTCATTCTGAGTTTCTCCTACTTGGCCGCAGGCATGGACAGAACTAGATGAGATCCTTGCTTTTGGTAGTTCAATAGGATTAATTTAATTCAACAAATTCCATAAAGAACCTTGATGTTTCTTGACTGTGAGCTTTATTTTACTCCATACATCTCTTCCACTGCTTAGATTTTTATCACCTCGGAAGCAGTGCCAGAATTAGGCGCTCCATTACCCCAGCCGATGTTGCAAAGCACATTCATGTATTGATGACTCACAGGTCCTTTTCAGCTATTTGATGTGTGCACTGAGGATGATGATAACTGTTGAATCGAAAGTGCGTGCATGCTGGAGATGTTGTTAGTGGTTGGTGTCAGTAAGAAATGTGAAGGTACTGTGTAATCCCTTAAGGCTGGTCCTGTGCAGGGTGAGAACTGGCTGCTTAATGTGTTACTTGTTTGTCCGCTGTAATGGAAGACATTTGGAGAATCTTAAATCCACCCTAATGCACCTTTTGTGGAGGAGTTGTTATTATGTTATCTCAGATAATATTTGTATAGTGCTGATAGTGTCCTGTGTGCCTCACAGAAACAAAGACAAAGTCTGCACCTTGAAAGCTTGCAAATTAACGTCTCCATAGAGCTCAGCAGTCTTATGGATTATAAATTTCAAGGACAGGCCTTAAAAAAAAGCAATAAGGTGATGCGGGGAAATGTACCAAATGGTGTACAGTGAAACCACGGGTAAGAGCCATTAAGATTGTGATTTGTCAGTTCTGCTATTTCTGTATTGATTTTTTAAATTATTTTCTGCTGTTTTGATTTTAGGCATTTTGCATGCATCTCATCCCAGAATGAAGCAGTAGTAGTGGACTGTGGAAGGCAGGGCCAGGTAAAAGTTTCTTGCGGACAAATTAGCATAAAGAAAAGCAAAAATGCTACCATTGCTACCTCATTCCTAGGATATAGGATCTAAACTTATTACCAGAAATTTGTCAGGAATTTGCTGTTATTTAAAAATATTTGGACTAATGCTAAAGGGTGCTCAGAGAAGACATCTCTGCTTTTCAGAACCTCCTGGTTTAGATTTGCCTGTGAAACTCTTGTAAAATTTTCAATTTCTTTTTTTATGCCTCTTGCACTAATGGCATGTACTCTTGCACTAATAGCTTGTAATCCCTTTGCACTCGGCTCTGGTGAGGCCGCCCCTCAAATACTGTGTTCAGTTTTGGGTCCCTCGCTATAAGAAAGACATTGAGGTGCTGGAGTGCATCCAAAGAACAACAAAGGTGGTGAAGGGTCTAGAGCAAAAGTCTTATGAGGAGCGGCTGAGGAACTGGGGTTGTTTAGCCTGGAGAAAAGGAGGCTTAGGGGAGACCGTATTGCTCTCTACAACTATCTGAAAGGAGGTTGCAGCAAGGTGGGTGTCAGTCTCTTCTCCCAAGTAACTAGCGATAGGACAAGAGGAAATGGCCTCAAGTTGCATCAGAGGAGGTTTAGATTGGCTATTAGGAAAAATTTTGTCATGGAAAGGGTTGTCAAGCATTGGAACAGGCTGCCCAGGGAAGTTGTGGAGTCACCATCCCTGGTGGTATTTAAAAGACATGTAGATTTAGTGCTTAGGGACATGGTTTAGTGGTGGACTTGGCAGTGTTAAGTTAATGGTTGGACTTGATCTTAAGGGTCTTTTCCAGCCTAAATGATTCTATGATTCTCTAAAGAAAATGGAAAATAGATGTGAATATAGTAATGGAAAAATAAAAACGCCGCAGTTATAGTCATATAGAATTTTTTTTCTTCTAATCCTTATTCCCCAGTCTGTAAGATCTGGAAAAGTATGTGGAAAATACCTCTTACTTGGTATCAGTTTGGTCTTGGATGTGATGATACACAAATCTCAAGTGATGTTTATACTAAGGTAGTAGAGAATCTAACTCGTACTTTCAGCTTATTTGATGTTCTTCTTTGTTTTCCAATAATTTTAAAGGAGTTTTTTTGGGGGAGACTTTCTAGATTTGCACATACTTAAAAATTTTAGAATTTGTTTACATATTTACATCCTGATGCTTTTTTTGATTTTTCAACTTCTGGTCAGATGTATTGAGTCTTAGTGTTATCATTATATATTTTGCTATTTATTCTAGGAGCATTGAAGGATCCAAGTCAAAATGTAACAGCTCAAATGTGACAGAAATATATATGAACAAATATCAGGATACATTTGGCCCAACAGCACAGTCACTTTAGGAAGCCAGGCAAAGGTGCTGCTTCCTTTGACACCAATGTTGCCAACGAATAATAAGTTGGGTAACTGTAGTCATCTGGACTTGCACAGACTCACAAATTCTGCTCTCAGTTTCACCTTGTCCTTGTTCTGGCATAAGCTTCACCTGTTCACTGACCACGTGCTGTGTGCCCAGGCTGCCCTACCCTCACACAGGAGACGTGGGCATTCACATCGCCCTGCTGCTGCTAGCCCACTTCATAAACATGGGGCAAGTCATTCTGGATCTCACTTGGCCATCCATGAGCTGGGTATCTAATTTGAGAAACAAAGCTCTCTGGAGCCAATGGAGAGAGATGGGAAGAGAAAGAAGGGATAGGAAGCTGCACAGGATAGTATGCTTAATCTGAAGAGACATGTCTGAGGTGGGTAAAATAAATTATTTCTCTCTGGAAGAGTTTCTCTCTTCCCACTGTGCTTTGGAGGAGCCTGGACAACTATCTTAGATCACAATCCTCATTTTCACATGGCTAAAGTTACATTAGATCAATCCCATCTTTTGTTTATTGTATTATCTCAGATGGTAAATTCTTCATGAGGGAAGTAGTGCTTCCTACCCACTGGGGTAGTAACTAGTATAATGGCACCTGATTTCAACTGAGGTCTATAAATGACTGTAATAAAATGAAATTACATTGTTGCTTTCTGTTCTTTCATTACTGATTCTTCAAGGTTTTCATCAACTTTACGATGTGGATTTTAAAATATCATGTTTCTGTGGGGTACCGAACATAAACACTTACACAATGAACAGACATTGTTTTTGAGAAGATTTCTAGTATTTGCAATAACTTACAGGTCCAGTTCACTGCTCAGATAAATGAATTCAAAATACTTGACTGATCCCTCAGGCCAATCGGCTTTCATAATTTATTCCAGATGTTTTATATACAGCAACGTCAGTTGCAGAATATTCACACCTACATACCTTTTATTGGTAGAAATGTTCTATCACATTTACAAAGATGGGCAGCCACAGATCAGTAAATTTACATGGGGAGTGTCTCTAGGTATTGTTGGAGAAAGAACCTCACAGTCCCTCCAACTTACCCTGCTTTTCTTCTTTTCCCTTCCCCTGCTGGAGCATTCTGCTGTGAAGTGTTTACTCAGTTTTGCTGCTTTACTATTGTTTACTGAAGTTGAAAAAGACTGGAAGCTCTTCTTCCCCCATTGCCCTCACCCTACCCTTGGTACTGTAACACTGTTTGGGCCTGGGATTGTTGCTTTGCTTTTTCCAGCATTACAGAGTACAACAGAGTCATAGAACAGCCCAGGTTGGAAAGGACCTCCAAAGATCATCTGGTTCAAACTTTCACGGGAAAAGGAGCCTAGATGAGATTATTTAGCACCCTGTCCAATTGCATCTTGAAAACATCCAGTGATGGGGACTGTACCACATCCCTGGGGAGGTTGCTCCAGTGATTGATTGTTCTCACTCTGAAAAATCTCTTTCTTATGTTGAGATAAAACCTCTCCTGGTGCAACCTGTACCTATTGCCCCTTGTCTTCTCCATATGACTCCTTGTAAAGAGAGAGCTTCTGTGCTCTTTGTAGCTACCCTTTAAGTACTGGAATACTGCTGTGAGGTCCACCCTGAGACTTCTCTCTCCATGGAGAAAAGACCTAACTCTTTCAGTCTTTCCTCCATAGGGCAGGTTCCCCAGCCCTTTGATCATCTTCGTGGCCCCCTCTTTGGACCTTCTCCAATCTGTCCTCAGCTTTCTTGAATTGTGGGGACCAGAACTGGACACAGTACTTCAGGTACAACCTGAAAAGCACTGAGCAGTGTGGGATGATCCCACCTCTCTCTCTGCTATTTATGCCCTTGCAGTTGCAGCCCAGGAGCTGATTTGCCTTCATTGCTGCAGTGGCGTACTGCTGACTCATGTTCAGCCTGTTGTCTACCAGGAACTCCAGGTCCCTTTCAGCAAGGTGCTCCCCAGCCACATAGATCTTAACCTGCACCTGGCTCTTTGGTAATTTTGTATCAGGTGCAGGACTTTTTGCACTTGTCTTTGTTAAACTTTGTACAGTTCTTGCTAGTGCACTCTTCCAGCCTGTCCAGGTCTCTCTGTAAAACATCTCTCTCTTCCGATGTACTCACCTCACCGCTCAGTTTGGTGTCATCAGAAAACTTAGTGAAGGAGCACTGGACACTCATGCCAGAAGGCTGCTTCCCATACCGCCTGAATTTTCAGCTTCTTATTTCTGGTTGATCCTACATACTTTCTAACACACAGAAGTCTCCACTGAGTATTTTGCCTCCTCTGTTTATCAGTGCAAAAACTTTCATTAGCATCTAAACTGCCTCCATGGGCTGAGAGATTAAACAAAGTGGGGCATCCTGGGTGCCCTGGGAGCCTCCTGGAGCTATACACTGCACCAAAGGCTGACAGCTGTAGCAACCCCACTTTGTGTGCAACAAGGACGGCTGAACGCAGATGCAGGTCATTATTGTCACTTTATTGCTATAACATATTCTTACGCTTTCTTCTTTTAAAGTAGAAGAGTGTACTTGCTCTTTGTGATGCTTTTCAGCCATTCCAAATTCTCTCCTTTTCACAGGACTGTGATTCTTCCTTCCATCTTAGCTTCTTGGTCCTCAAGAGCATGAAACATGTAGATCCAGGAGCAGAAACGACGCTCCTTAACAGTTTTTCTCCTTTTTTATCTTCTGATTATTTTCCTTTCCAGTGGAGCCCAATATGATGTTTAATCTTATCTTTATTCTTCTTGAATCTTCAGTCCTTGCTTTTCACATTCCTGTCTGTCATCTGTGTATCAGCATTACATAGCTAGTAAAAGTATTCTTTGCAAATACAAATACACCCAACTTTAATTTCAGAAGCTATAGTGCAGGCTGTGTACAGTAATGGAATGATGTGCTCTGCAAATTGACTGAATGTTCTCATGGTTTTCTGTTCAATATTGTTTAAGATTTCCTTCAATCAAGAGGAAACATACATACAAACAAAAAATGAGATTCTGAACACACCAAGTGAAGTATGCATCATATAGTCTAAGCAGAGATCTGGTAAATATAAACATAATAAACAAATCATCAGACTTAATAAACAGGGTAGATATAAATTTTTTTCATACATCAATTATATTTGCATTCAGCCATCAGGAATTTTGTTCTCCCACATTATTATCACTTTATTTATTGTAAAATGCTGTTGGTGCTGGTATGTGGTTATAGCAAGCAAAGGGCAGAATAACTGCAGCAAACAGGCTGCTAGGGAGACAGCTGCGGGCACTTCATCACTGCATGTTCAGAAAGCAGGAGTCCTAGGTGAACCATGGGATGTGTGTGATACAGGGCACCTGGGCACACTGCAAAGGAGAAAACAGAAACTGAATGCAGTGTCTTAATATATTGAGCCATTATAACTCTTACACACACAAAGACAATCTGCTGTTTACCTGGAAGGTGACAGGACACAGGACTAGGGAAGGGAAGGGAAG
>VZTL01059106.1:0-11811 GCA_013400535.1 Scopus umbretta | reverse complement strand
GTCTGAGGATTTAATAGTGAGGCTGTTCTTTTCACTCCGACTATGCTAGAGATTTCTTTGGTCTTGGTATATTTTGCAAGAGGCCCAGTAAATTTTATCTCGGGCTCCGGGCAGCCATGGACATGTCAGCTACATTCTGAATGATCACTCTTGAACTGGATGATAAGAAAGGGTTGGGTTTTTTTTTTTTCATATTCACAACACTCCACTGTCTTTGCAGCCAAGTGCCTCTCTGCCAACATTACAGTTCTTCTCTCTTTTGAGCTGATCAGAACAGGGAATCTTTTTTTTCTCCTCTGCTTTCTTATGACATCAAATACATTGGGGCCATAATGCTGGTAGAGGTCTGGCATTTTATCAGCTATGTAGAAGAGCAACTGCGTTGCGAGTCTGTTGACTTTCTTGCTCGCAGCCATGCTGGAGACCTCAAGTCCTTGCAGGGCATAGCTTGAGTGCTGTTCCTTTGTGAAGGTTGCAGTCATTACTGCTCTCTCATTGTCTTGGGGCATCCTGCTCCCTCCATCTTCTATGTGCAATGTGCAACTGCTGCTATAGCATAGAGCTTTGCTGCTCCCTGTAGCATACGTTGTAAGCCATCAGCTGTTATGTGTCCTCACACTGTGGAGTACACAGGGTGTGAGTTGGGGCACTTTGGCTCTTTTTCATGAATTGTATCACTCATGCTTTTGGCTCAGGGAACTGCCAGTTTCAGTGAACGATGGATTACAGTAAGGCTAGATTTGAGAGGCATCTTTCTGAGAAAATGCAACATGGACGCTTACAGAAAGGCCATTGGTACAAACCAAGTTCATGCTCAGCTGCTGAAACCAGTTCATGTATTACTGCAGAGGTGTAGTCAGAAAACACAGAAATTTAGTGCCTTTACACTTGAATTTCTCTAGCTGAGGGCTATTCTTAGCTGTCTGCCTTAGAAACCAGAGGTTTTCGGTTCTCTTTCAGACTGGATGACTTCACGGCTGCACAGGGTAATGTAACACCTTTCCCCCTCTGTCCTAAGTGGAGAGTGCTTGCCTAGCTACAGTTGCTGTATTTCTCATGTGTACAACTGCAGCATGACATGCAAGTCCGGCACTCGCTGGAAAATGATCTAGTGTGAAAGTCAGGAGGGATTATGAGTACTCTGAGTGGTTGGCTCTTTTGCTGCAGAAATCCTCATCTTACTAGATTATCCCAAAGTGCAGTGGCATTCGGGGTCTTAATTTATCCTGTTACCTTTGCACTCGGAAAGCTTTTCAGGGTTCCTGTACTCTAGGGCTCCACTGCTAGCACAAAACCTTCCCTATTTAAGGACAGCTTGAAGGTTAGATGCTCAGTGTTGAGTACTGGGATGCAGCTATAGCTTTTTGGCTTAATATAAAAGAAACAGGTGCTGCACACCTTGGGACTGGGCTAGATGTGTAGCCAAAAGAGATGGTTCTGAAATGTCATTATTTCAAGATCCGTGGTACACATTGCAGTTGGCAAAACTCCGTGTCCTGAAAATGGTTTTCCTCGGTTTCAGTGGAACTTCACTGAGCAGTTTCAGCTGAGGTTGGAAATGTCATCTGCACTGAATACTTGTTTAATTTTAAAATGTCTAAGGCAAATCACTGGCTAGTGTAAATCACTTTGTAAGCTGATTAAAAGTTTTAGTCACGTTTCCTATCACTATGAAAATGGCTTATATTAAAGGGCAAGAATGCAGAGGACAAGTGAGTAACCCATGTGGAATATTCCTGCCCTGCTAACTTTAAATTTTAAATACAGCACCCACTGACACAGACTGGTTTGTAACTCATTTGTTTAGCGCACCCCGCATAGTCACAGTCCAAGTTGTAGATGGAAGTTGAAATGTTTATATCTTGGCAACCAGTTCTGATTGCAAACCATGGTGTGTGCCTGAGCTCTTTTAGCTGTCAAAATGCTGATTAGTCTGTGGTGGGCTGATGTGCATTTGGGGAGTTTTGCATCACCCAGCATAGGCAATGCACGCTGCCTTGTTAATGACACCTTAATGACAATGAGACCTCCTTACACGCCTTCTACAGCCAATATAAACAGAGGACCTCATATTCAGAGCATATACACTGGGTTCCTGCTTTGGCTTGCTCCCTGCAGCACCTCTATCCTTCCATGGACTGTGCAATATCGATGGCAAGCCTATGATGTGGCTCCCAGGATTGCAGGCAGTGCCACGGCCAGCAGTGTAGGAACTTGACCTGGACTTACCCCTACCCTCCCAGGCAGCTGCTGCCACTCAGAGTATAGACATGACAGAGATGGTGGGTAGAGGAGAACGTCATCAAGGAGGAGTACAGGACGGCACTAGGAGGCTGCAGGGGCAGGAGGAAGGCGGTACCACAGGTTATGGAAAGTATTTGCCATGGCTGCCAGAAGAACCAAAAGCCTGCCAGGTCATCTTAACCAGGTAACCTGGCTGCCTGAAGCGGGGTGGATGAGTTAGCTTCCATGCTTGCACTGCAACTGAAGGACAAAGGCAACCCCGTACACTTGCTAGTCCAGCATTTATCTTTGGAGCTTTGTAGCAGTGAAATCATGGACTTCAGTGCTCGAGTACATACCTGGGACCCAAACAGGCATAGGCCACCTATGCTACATGCCGGACAGTTGTTGCTATGTGGTCCTCATCATGTAGGCGTACCAGAAATATTTCACAATTCTTGTGCCGTTGTTTCACAGGGTAAATCGGTGGAAAAAAAAATGTGGCAGCCCATTTATTTAGGGTCTATTTGTTCTCCCACAACTCAAATGTACATTAATATGAAAGCTAACAGTGACCACACCAGTTGTTGGTAAAAGGAGAACTAGGTAAAACTATCACTAAAGTAATCAGTAAAAGATGCAATTTATCAGTCAGTCCTACTTAGCAAGGTGACAACTGAATCTTTTCAATGCATATACCTAACTACTAATCGCACATGAGATCCTTTTGATGCCAATGCCACTTGTTGAGATAGAAGTTCTAAGTGGTACTGTGGAAGAAAGTGATTTTAAACACTTCATTCTTGTTGCTTGTGTTAAGAATTAAGAGAAGATTCCCTAAAGCCGGTTTTCTGAAAAATTGGAGATTTCCAAGGAAAGAAAAATATACTTCAAATTTTATAGGCCAGTTTCATGTACAAAGTAGGCCAAGTACTTTTCCATATTAAGACCTGTATCTTTGTCATTTCTGTGGGATTCAGTTAGAAAATATTTTCTGAACAACACCCAGTCTTAATTTAAAATACTGAGATGTTGGTAAATTCCTGTAAAGAACGCGATAGTGAAGGTGGCAACTCCTAATTGTGCTATATTTGGCTAGTTCCAAATGTGGGGTGTAGAAATATCATAAAGACACAAAGGGGGAAATTTATCTTTGTCTTCATTATAAGAAATTTGAAAATTGGGCGGTAGAGCTGTTTGTGAAGACTAATCAGAGCGGTATGATAATTATATAGACTGTGTTTTGAGGGTGCATTGTTCTGTGTGATAAAAAGAACCACAAAACAATGTCACTTACAAGAAAGGATCCTGTAGCGTTCCCACACAAAATACATGTGGTATTGTCTTGTCACAACCTATTTATATCTTACGTATTTTTTTCCTAAATGCTTCTCTGTTTTGGAGGCAGAAGACACCTATAGCTAGTTGTCCTCATCTGTGAGGTGAGTCCCACTCAGCAGTCCTTGTTGTTTTCTGATGGCAGAGTAAAGGAAAAATTAAACCAGTTAACATATCCTGCTGTGATTTATAGGGATAAAGGTAGGGCCAGCCCCCAGATGTGTAAGAAAATAGGTCTGGAAGAAGTAGGAAAGTAGGTCTGCTCAAGAATTACCTAAAATGGGCAAGGCTTACATACAGGGCCCAGTATCGGATGAGACTGGATGCTTATTTGTGCATTACACCAAAGAACAAAAAGTGAGATTCCTTGTGGATCCATGGGAATGGGAAAAAGCTAAACTTCTGAGGCATTGGATTGTTTTGCTTGAAATGACTGATGTGTTTCCTCAGGCTGTAGAGAGGGCCATGTCTTGTCTGAGTGTATCTTAGCTGTTAGTGGGACATTCCAAACTGACAGAGCTGTGGAAGTTGTCATAAGCAGGATTTTTGATTTGGTTTTGCACATTTTGGACAGCATGAACATAAGTGTGATTAATATTTTTTTTTTTCCAAAATTGCTTCTCGCACTCCACAGAAGCAGAGGATGCATTTATCAACAAGGAGAAGGTGCAGAAAGAGGTGAAAGCTGCACTATCAGAAAACGCCACGCTGAGCTGCGAGGTGGCCCAGGAGAAGACCGATGTGAAATGGTACAAGGAGGGGAAACTGATCACCTCGAGCAAGAAGTTCAAGGTGGAGTCGGAGGGCAAATCTCGTCGTCTGGTGGTGGGTCAGGTGGAGAAGAAAGATGCTGGGGAGTACACCTGCGAGGCTGCTGGCCAGAAACTGACCTTCAAGCTTGATGTTACAGGTGAGGAATTACCTGATTACATATTTTTTGTCTGTAGCTATAAAGAAAGTTTCCTAGTGACATAAATTTACTTCTGTCCTTGGTCTGTATGGGTCTGCAACAGAACTTAAGTGGTTATTCTTAAAGGGCAGCTTTAAGGGCATCATCTTTGGATGCTTTGTCAAAGGGAAAAGTCCACCTAGGCTAGTATCATCAATGCATACATTTCTGTCCTTGCTGCTAGTTATTTTTGTGGAAAATATTACTCTGTACTTCCTTTCTCATCTTCCTTGCTTTTGGCTTGCTTGAAAGTGTTAGGAGGGAAGAATACCTAAATTTGATGTAGATCTTTCTTTTCTGTTTGTGGACCAGAAGGAAAACCTTAGATGCATGCAATTAAAGCCACATCCCAGGAAGCAATGAGGGACAATACAATTGGATTCAGTGCGAAGATTTGCTCTATCTATCTTTCAATGGATTCACCCAATGCTAGAATCTAGCCATGTCTATCTAGAAGTGTGTGCATTTACGCAGCCTGGTGCACCAGTCACACCTCTGAGTTTTTTATTTTGGACCCAGCTATGAAAGTGGCTATGTATCTTCCATGCTGGAGGTGGTTTGTGGCCGGCCTGCTACCAGCCTGAGTAAAAGCGCTGAGGTTCATGTGGTTGCCAGTTGTGGGTCTTGCTAGGGTACAAGCTGTCATGGTTTAACCCCAGCCAGTAGCTAAGTACCACACAGCCACTCGCTTACTCCACTTACTGCTGGATGGGGGGAAGAGAATTGGAAGGGTAAAAGTGAGAAAACTCATGGGTTGAGATAAGAACAGTTTAATAATGGAAATAAAATAATAATGGTAATAAATTGTAATGAAAAGGAAAATAACAGAGAGAGAGAGAAATAAAAGCCAAGAAAGACAAGTGATGCAAATGAAAATAATCGCTCACCACTAACCAACTGATGCCCAGCCAGTCCCTGAGCAGTGGCCCTCCCGCCAACCTTCCCCCTGGTTTTATTGCTGAGCGTGATGCCATATGGTATGGAATATCCCTTGGGTCAGTCGGGGTCAGCTGTCCCAGCCGTGTCCCCCTCAACCCCTTGTGCCCCCCCAGCCTGCTCGCTGGGGGGGTGGGGCGAGGAGCAGACGAGGCCTTGACTCTGCGTAAGCACTGCTCAGCAATAACAAAAGCATCCCTGTGTTATCAACACTCTTTCCAGCACAAATCCAAACCACAGCCCTGCACTAGCTACTGAGGAAAATTACCTCTGTCTCAGCCAAAACCAGCACACAAGCTCATTGGGTTTCATTCTGCTTGCTCTGCCATGCCTGCATTCTGTGGTATACATTGCTGGGGAGTGACCCTACGAGGAAATTGGAGGCAAATCTGCCTCATTCTCCTTTGTGTTTGGAAACACTCCTTTGTGACAGAAAAACTATGGTAATACTTATTCCACAGCTCAGTTGTGTGGCTTTTTTCTATAGCTCTATGCAGGCTGTATGAATAGTACAGGGTAAGACTGAGATCATTATTTCGTTACAAACAATGAATGCCTTTGATAGCAGAAGCTGTTGGAAAAATTGTAGCAGATTATAAATGAAACTGTGAAAGGCAGAAATTAACAAAGGATCTTATCACACTTTGAAGGAAGAGCTGCTCGTAGCTTCTTGTGGAAGGATCTTCTCATCTGGGACCAGGAGATCCTTATTGTCTACTGGATGCAACAAGGCACTGAAATGCCCTCAGCAATTGTTTGTGCTTGCAATGTAGCCCAAAAGTCTGTTTCTGAGCAAAGAAAGCTGTTGACAGCAATAATGGAGGGTTCCATGAGATTTTTGGGTGACAACCCAAAGATTGGTTTGCTTTTAGGACTTCTGAGAAATAGTCATATCCATGAGAGAAAATTCCATGGCTTGGACACTGGGGGTTTACTTTGTGGGGAGTTAGCACCATCCTCTGCAGGTTGACATGGGGGGGACCTCACTATCACCAACTTTCTCTGTCTCTTGCATCCTCTCCGTAAACAGGGATAGGAAGAGTGTCCTACCTCATGGAAGTGTTTTTCATGTCACAGGCTTTGAGGGACTTGGGTACCATGGAAAGGGGGACAAGCGTTTTGTCTGCAAGTTATAGATGAGTGTTGCCCAAACCCATTGCTACCAAGGAGAGGCCATTACTCAGATTTTGCAAATGGGTAAATACAAGAAAGGAGAACAGAGAAGAATAGGCTCCATCTTGCCACTGAGAGATTTACTGGTCACTTTAAAAGCAGAAATGGTGGGACCCAGTTGGGTTCTCCTTCAAGACTGCCAAGGAAGTATGCTGTAGAACCAGAAATGGAAAATGGATCTTCTGACCCTCTGTGCTTTAACCCTAGGTCACCTTTTTTTTTTCACCTTGTTGTTGATTAAAGATACAACTGAGCAGGAGTACCAGCTAGATTTCATGTAAGAAGTAACATACCCCTGAGGTATGCAACTGTTATTATGCAAGGTATTGCAATTATGGCAACTGAAAGCTCCCACTGAGAAGAGTTGCCCTGGATGGAACATAATGTGTGAGCTTAGGAGTCCCTCACTCACTTAGCCTCCTTGTGTAACCTCCATTGCTTTGTATTGAAGGGCAAAACATTTACCTAGAGTGAGGGCCAAAATGAATGAATTAGCCTCTAGGAGAACACTTTCTTAGGAGCATTGGCTTGTTCTCTTCAAAAGTGTGATACGAAGAGCTCTGAAACATAAAACTTGCACTTTGCATCATGATCCCACTTCTTCCCTTGTCTACATGTATTTCTGGTGCTAGAATATCCCTTGCTAGGTGTCTTAGCCTCGTTCACAAGCTTGGATCCCAGAGACACAGCTTTCTGGCAGGATTGTCCTTTTTTTCCATTCTTTATTTGTGCTTTTGAAATCTTTTAAAGGGCAGTTACATATCTTTTAGATGGCCTTGCTGATCTTTTCCTTCCTGCTTTTTCGCTGGGTAGAAGTAGACTCTGAACACTTTCATGTGAAGATACCAGATACTATTGAGTCTTGAACAAATTGTTCATCTTTTCTTCCTTAATCAGTTCTCATAATTCATACAAGTTTTCTAGCTCCAAATAATTGTGATACAGGGATATTGTTGTTAATGCCTCTATTTAATTTAGACTAGATAATCTTACAATCCCTATATCCAAGATTATTTCCCATGCCCAACTTCTAAAATTATGTTCTTGGAATTTGCCAAAATCAAGCCTAAAATCAAATTACTGTTCTTAATTCAATGTCTGCCTGATTGAAGAATTTGACAACCATTGCATCTGGAATCCAAGATGCTACTGGCACAGCTCCAGCAGAGGCAACCAAGATGACTAGGGGATTGGAGTGCATGCCATGTTTGTTCAGGCTGGAGAAGAGAAGGCAAAAGCTTTTATTGCAGCCTGTGACTATATAATGGAAGGATATAGAGTTCACGGCTCCACATTCTTCTCAAAGACACATGGTGATAGGAGAAGCAGCAAAGTATACACATTGGAACATGGGAGGTTCTGAAAAGATATTAGGAAAAACTCGCACCATGAGGATAATCAAGCTTTGGATCAGGAGCCTTGAGGTTGTGGGATCTCCATCACTAGAGATATTCAGAAGTCAGTGGGACATGGCCCTGAGTAACTTGATGTAATTTTATCTGCTGTGAGTGGGGAAGTGGGACTGGATGACCTCCAGAGATCACTCCTAACCTAAATTATTTTATGACTGTGATTTTCTACTATTAGTAGCACATGTTCTGTAAGATATATCTGGGAAGTGATGCTGTTCCATAAGGACACAACTCCATATAAATCTTTGTGAAGGTACTCCAGTTATTATGCATCTATTTCATAACCCTTGTCATTTTTTTCCTGAAAATGACTTGGACCCAAATATGGGGACAGTGCTGGCAAATGCAGGATCCTGTCTGGAATATGTCCTGTTTACTGTGGATATGCAGCCCCTTTTTTTTCTGTGAGTGAACATAACATGCCCTGCTTCCCCAAGAGAGCCCATCCTGCTTGGCCTGCAGAGAGTGACTGTACAGTGTGTGTGTAGGAAAGTTGATGTAAGCCTAAGGATCAGACATGGCTGTTCTTGCTTCCCAAGCAGCAGACAGAAACTCTGCTGGCTGGAAGCAAGCTGTTCCTGCCAGTGCTTCCTCAAGCAGTTACTTAACTCTGACTCCATTAGCTTTTTTTAATTTTACAGTGGCTTTATTTAAACTGTAATCTGCCAGGTGGTCTCTCATTGAAAACCCAGTACCATATGATCTTGGAGGCAAAGCTTTAATTTTTATGGGCTTTCTTCTAGATTTTTCCTTCTTTCCAATCTTGCAGATGATGTGTTTGAACACAAAGACAAAGTGCAAAAGGAGGTAAAGGCAGTGCTGAAGGAGAATACCACGTTAAGCTGCGAGGTGGCCCAGGAGAAGACCGATGTGAAATGGTACAAGGAGGGGAAACTGATCACCTCGAGCAAGAAGTTCAAGGTGGAGTCGGAGGGCAAATCTCGTCGTCTGGTGGTGGGTCAGGTGGAGAAGAAAGATGCTGGGGAGTACACCTGCGAGGCTGCTGGCCAGAAACTGACCTTCAAGATAGATGTTATAGGTGAGTGAATTTGCTGCATGTCTGTTTTACATGGTGGAAAAAATTGAAGGAGAGAAGAGTTACGTGGGTTGGCAAATTCCACCTCAGTGGTGGAGCCAGTATTTAAATTCTGCTGGTTTACTTATGTGGTTGTGTTCAAACTCTTAAATCTGTCTCCCTTCTTTGAAAACTAAGAATGCAGTGGATTTGCATAGCCCAAGCCCAGGGCAGGCTGAAGATCACAGGGGAATTTCCCTGGGAATCTGGTAGAGATGTACTAATAACAAAATGAGAATTCAATAATTGCAGGAGAAATTAAAGGATGCAGGAAATCTTCTGAGCACAAGCATTCTCTTGCAAATGCTCCTTCCTTAAATAAAATGTCTCTATTATGGAAGAAACCATTTTATTGTGGCCTCTGCCAACTAAAAGGAAATACTAGAATTGGTCTCAGAAGCGGTAGCTGAGGAAACCAGGTCTCTTCACCATGACATTAGCAAGAACAGGATTTAACCTTGACATCCCTCATTTGGGTCTTGATAATCTTAAAACAGATTGAGGAGTACATGTGTTGGATTGCTTTTTGATTCTGCCATGGTGCAGCACTAAGCAAATACCATTGCAGGCTGGCTAATATTCATTCGTTAGAGAAACAGATTTCTGGGATGACACATCTTTGGAACATTTGCAAATAAACATATAGACGCAGAATAGGCTCACAGAGTTTGTTTCCCAAGACTACCTTTGCTTTTGCTGGCAAAGCAAATTGCAGCTCTTGGGTTTTTTGGACAATTTAATGCTTGTCCTCTTATAGCAAACAGACTTCGTTCAGACTGCATACACTGGTGTGTTGCTGGACATTGGGATATGTGAAGTTCTTTTCTGCAGATTTTGAACATGATAATGGTGGAAATGAAAGCAATTTCAGGGCCATCTCAGCTGTCTTGGACTACCAGTAAAGGAGTCCTTTGCTGGCACTTGATGCAATTCAAATGTTAACAATTGAGTTGAAGGTGTTGGCAGGGAATGTGAATGGGATATCCATTTCAGCACCGCAATTGAAAGACTGATGTGTGCATTTGGGAAGGGAGCTGTGTGTGAAACATTAATTTTCTAAATCTGCCCCTATACACTTAATTCCAGAGGTGGAAGATGCTTTCATCAACAAACAGAAGGTGCAGAAAGAGGTGAAAGCTGCACTATTGGAAAACGCCACGCTGAGCTGCGAGGTGGCCCAGGAGAAGACCGATGTGAAATGGTACAAGGAGGGGAAACTGATCACCTCGAGCAAGAAGTTCAAGGTGGAGTCGGAGGGCAAATCTCGTCGTCTGGTGGTGGGTCAGGTGGAGAAGAAAGATGCTGGGGAGTACACCTGCGAGGCTGCTGGCCAGAAACTGACCTTCAAGCTTGACATCACAGGTGAGAGAAGATTATTTTGGCCCAGCCTTCCTATTTCTGGAATAGTTAGAAAAATGAGTATTACAATTATTATATATCTTCTATGTAAAACATTATAAAATCAATAAGAGAGGGAGCTCCATTCTTGAAAAACTTTGGGGGCTACCCATCTCTGTAGGAATGGGGCCATGAAAAGGAAACTACATAGACAGCAAGGTCAAGTGCACCCTCAGCCAGTTTGCAGATGACACCGAGCTGAGTGGTGCAGTTGATGTGCCAGAAGGACGGCATGTCATCCAAAGAGNTGTGCCAGAAGGACGGCATGTCACCCAAAGAGGCCTGGACAAGCTGGGGAGGTGGGCTTGTGTGAACCTCATGAGGTTCAACAATGCCAAATGCAAGGTCCTGCACCTGGGTCTGGGCAACCCCCGATATCAATACAGGCTGGGGGGTGAAGGGATTGAGAGCAGTCCCGAGGAGAAGGACTTAGGGTTACTGATGGATGAAAATCTGGACATGAACCAACAATGTGTGCTTGCAGCCCAGAAGGCCAACTGTATCCTGGGCTGCATCAAAAGAAGCATGGCTAGCAGGTCGAGGGAGATGATTCTGCCCCTCTACTCTGCTGTGGTGAGACCCCACCTGGGGTGCTGTGTCCAGCTCTGGAGCCCCCAGCACAAGAAGGGCATAGAACTGTTGGAGCGGGTCCAGAAGAGGGCCACAAAAATGATCTGAGGGCTGGAATACCTCTCCAATGAGGACAGGCTGAGAGTTGGGGTTGTTCAGCCTGGAGAAGAGAAGGCTGCAGGGAGATCTTATTGCAGCCTTTCAGTACATAAAGGGGGCCTACAGGAAAGATGGGGACAATCATTTTATCGAAGCTTGTTGTGACAGGACAAGGAGTAATGGGTTTAAACTCAAGAAAGGTAGATTTAGACTGGATATAAGGAAGAATTTTTTTACATTGAGGGTGGTGAAACACTGGAATGGGTTGCCCAGAGAGGTAGTGGAGGCCCCATCCCTGGAAACATTCAAGTTCAGGTTGGACAAGGCTCTGAGCAACCTGATCTAGTTGAAGATGTCCCTGCTTACTGCAGGGGCGTGGTGGGCTAGATGACTTCTAAAGGTAACTTCCAACCCAAAGCATTCTATGATTCTATGATACCGATTTCACCTCTCCATCCCCACATGTTGGTACAACCAGGACAACCCTGCAACGCAGCTGATGTTCAGTGAATTTCAGAGCAGCGTCACGGTGGAGAGCAGTAGGGTGTCTGCCCAATGTCTGCACTCAAAACCCTTAACAAAACACAAAAAAACTCCACCAAAAAACAGTGTTCGTGTTCTTCCAATAGCTTTAGATG
>VZTL01059103.1:0-15106 GCA_013400535.1 Scopus umbretta | reverse complement strand
GAAGGAGTGATTGTTGCTTGGAGACAGGCTGGCCAGTGGGTGGTGAGAAAATAAATTGTGTATCACTTGTATCACTTGTTTTGTATATTCTGTTATTATTATTTTCTCTTTCTCTGCTGTCCTATTAAACTGCCTTTATCTCAACCCATGGGTTTTAGGTTTGTTTGTTGTTTTTTTTGTTGTTGTTGGGTTTTTTTATCCTCCCTGGTTCTCTCCCCCATTCCGCTGGGGTAGGGGTAGGGGGAGCGAGTGAGCGGCTGTGTGGTGCTTTGTTGCCGATTGGGGTTAAACCACAACATAGTCACATACTAGCTACTATAAAGAAAATTAAAACTACCCCATCTGAAACCAGCACACCCCTAAAATTAAGAATAATGAATCACAGAATCATTTATATTGGAAAAAAACTCTTAAGATCATTGAGCCTAACTGTTAAGATATCAGTGTTGTAAATTATATGTATATGTACTTTAAGATCACAAAAGTCCTTAATGAAGGTAACGGGGTAACCCATGTGTACAGGTAACCACTTGAACTTTTGCAAGACTTTGTCCTAATATAAACAAAATATGTACTCAGCAGTAAATGCAAAGCAAAAGTTAAATTCATGGACATTCTAAGCACCTGTGTATGTTATAACCGGTGTGGAAAAACAACAGAATCCAATCACATTTGAAGAATGAATGCTAACAATTTTGATGCAGTTATTACACAGTATTCAATATACTTTGAGAAAAAGTTGCTCCACAAAACATAAGCACAGTAGATTCCCAATGTTGTTAAGGCTGTGGGGCTCTTTGGCAGTGAATTCAAGATTTACCTGCTAGAAATATTTTAAAGTACAACAATTATAATCAAGTATATAATCTGGAAAACAGATAAATTTCATTTTTGCTTTAGTTTCAGAATATCAGGTGTTTCACAGGACTCTTGTTTTTATTTTTTCTTTTGCATTTGTATTAACAGCATACTTGAACAAAATCTACTGTTTAGAGTTCATAGGAAGCTTATATTGACAGGTTTCTGTGTAACCAAATATAAGCCCCAGAATAATTTGTACTGATTAAATAAGAGATTGTTTTGATAATGTTCTGAATCAAAATAAAAATACACTGGATCACATAGCCTGATACAAAATTTGGCTAAGGATTAAAGATCAGAGACTATGGAAGACCTATAGAATCTGAAAGTCCTGCTGTATGGCTTTGTATGCATGAGGTTTCTATGGGCAGAATGCACAGTGAGGACAAGGAGCCTGTGCATATTTTATCATGAGTGAAGGCAACCAAATTTTTCACAGCACACAGATGCTTGTGAAAGGAAATACATTAGCATCATAACACAAAATCCTTGCTAAAATGGAATGCAAATTACTTTTGATTCTTGTAAAACAATTATCAAATGTAAAGACAATCACTAGGAGGAGATGCCTAAAAATATAAAAGGAATAGTTATTATTCACTTGCTATTATGGATATAATTTACAGTACAGCACTACTTGAAGACCATGTTTTCTTCTATACAGCTTTGTTGTCCCCAACTCCATTTAAACAGAATACATGAGCATTAGTTGCCTCCCATTATGCTTAATTCTGAGAACGCTTTTCTTATGAATGTTTTTTTGATGTGTAAATGTAATTTATATTTCAAAATTTAAAAAATATGTGTTCATGCGCATGCATGAACACAAACATAAATGACAAGTAACAGTAACTCTTTTGTAACTGTAATCCTCTAAAAGGTAAGCATATGGTGCCAGCTATTTGAATTTTGTACATAATCAATAGAGAAACAAGAATTCTTCATCATCAGACCACTGTCTGAAAAAATTTGGACAAACTTTTCTGGAGCCTTCCCTTTCTGACCATTTATTGTTGTGCCCTAATCCTACCTTTGAGTAAATGTCTAAATTTAGATGATAGCCTGGATTTAGATCAGTTGAACACAATTTGAATCTACACCTTGAGCTGGAACTAGCAGGGAAAGAGAGGGGATAAGTCTTGATTGAAAGGTGCAAGGAGCAATTTTTATCGTGAAAGTCATTTGCAATGTCATTTATTCCAAAGGCCAAAGTGAGTTAAATGGATCTTTCTGTGCAGTTCTGGCAGCCAAACTGAAAACTGTATAAAATGTACTATAATCCTACATTTTCATTATGTTGGTGCATCACAAAAATCAGCTCTGAAAGGAAAAATTGATTCTGAGAGGAAAATTTAATTGCATGTCCTCAGAGGAAGCAATGCATTTTTCAAGAATTTGAAAATTTCCTTCAAATTTGGACAAAATATGGACAGACAAATATGCATATATATAAATGTATATAATTTTACATTTTGGGATACAGTTTTTTTTAGTCTTACTAGATATCTTTGCTTTTTTTTTACTCTCACACATTTCATTTCCATTCTGCCATTTTGATTTTCCTTTCTAGAATATTTTCTGTATTTTTTCATCCTTCTCTTATTTCATACTTCCTTTGCTACAAAGCTAGTGAAAAGGCTGGAATGCATTTCCTATGAAGACTGGCTAAGGACTTTGGGTTTGTATAGCTTTGAGAAAAGGAAGCTGAGGGGTGTCTTCATTGCTCTCTACAGCTTCCTGAGGAGGGGAAGTAGAGAGGGAGGTGCTGGTGTCTTCTCCCTGGTATTGTGTGCCAGAACATGTGGGAATGTTCGAAGCTGCATCAGGGGAGGTTTAGAAGTTAGGAGGCATTTCTTTACCAAGATGGTGGTCAAGCACTGGAACAGGCCTCCTAGAGAGGTGGTCAATGCCCAAAGCCTGTCAGTGTTTAAGCAGCATTTGGACAATGCCCTTAATAATAGGCTTTAACTTTTGGTTGGCCCTGAATTGGTCAGGCAGTAGGACCAGATGATTGTTATAGTCCCTTCCAGCTGAAATTTCTTTTTTTATTCTGTTCTGTTCTATCCTATTCTACTCTATTATAATTTGATGACAGACTATTAAAACTATTTCAACACAAGATTCTTGAATCATGAACTCTCAGCTGAACTGAATCTCTAGGACTATAGTTTTGCATTCAGTGGAATTATGACTGCAGCTGTTGTAAACATCTCTTATCCTTATTTTCCATTTCATCTACGTTTTCAATCCCTTATCATTCTCTGCCATGTCATATTAAATGTTAGATCAGGGAATTGTTTGAGAACTAACTCGGGAAAGAAAGAAAAAAATGCTAATATTTTCAGATAGATCAGTTTACCAAATGACATACTTCCTCAGCCATACAGATACATTTCCTTTTGGAATAACAAAAAAGAAACTTTGTAAACTGCCATTTTCCCCTAATCTAAAGGAAAACATGAGCAGATTTAGTAAGTTTTAAATTTTCACACTACTTCCACTTTTTGGAAAATTCTTTGAGATGGAAAGAATGAACAAGTTATTTTCACACTTAAGTGACTTTTTTGATAAAATTAAAATTGTCTAATCCACTGTTTGACAGTCAGTATATGATATTTAAAGGAATTCTTCCTTTTTCCCTGATTGACTGAAATTTTTTCATAAATTAATACTATACAAAAATAAGTTGTCATAACATATCTATTGCAGTTTACCTCTTAAATCATGCATTGTCATAAACTTCAGAAAATTCAAGTTTTATAATTAAAAAATCATATCAGAAAAAAGTCCTGAATATTTCAAAAGAAAAATAAATAATTTTCATAACACAATGTCACTCTC
Organism: Scopus umbretta; assembly: GCA_013400535.1. Taxonomy (NCBI): domain Eukaryota; kingdom Metazoa; phylum Chordata; class Aves; order Pelecaniformes; family Scopidae; genus Scopus; species Scopus umbretta. Next base: position 11,404 of record VZTL01059103.1, on the reverse strand, counting down.
TCATATTAATTTCTGACATCTCTTAAAAAGCCCCACAACTTTAGATTTTTCATATGATATGATAAAGCAAATTTTTAATATCTAAAGGACATTTTAAGTTGCTTAAAGTTTCAAGTTTTAATGACAACTCTTTTACTGGAGCTTTCCTAAACAGTTACAAGCACGAAGGGTTGACAACAAAGAAATATCCCTTGCAATTCTTAAACTTTTTTCAGAAAAGGAAAATAAATTGAAACTTTTCGCTAGTATTCAGTATCACATAATGCCATGACTGCTTTAATTTACTGCATTACATAGCATCTCAGGTGTTGTTTATAGCTAATACTCTCATTTTCCAGTATTTTGCACACTGGTATGTTCCATGGAATCATAGAATCGTTGAGGTTGGAAGTGACCTCTAGACATCCCTCAGGAAAGGGTGTTGAAAGCCTTCCTGAAGTCCAGGTAGACAATATCCACTGCTTTCTCCTTGTCCACCATGCCATCATAGAAGTTTATCAGGTTGGTCAAGCAACACTTCCCCTTCATGAGTGCATGTCAACTACTACTAATCGCCGCCTTGTCCTTCACATGCATGGAAATGATTTCCAGGATTAGCTGCTCAATTGCTTCCCCAGGGATTGAGGTGAGGCCTGTAGTTCCCTGGGTCTTCCTTGTTGCCATTCCTGAAGATAGGAGTGACTTTTCCTCCAGTCCTGAGGCACATCTCTCAATTGCCATGATCAGTCAAAGATTATGGAGAGTGGCCTTGCAATGACGTCAGCCAGCTTCGCTCAGCACTCATGGGTGAAGTCTATCAAGACTTACCTAACTCCACCACGCTCGAGTATTCCCTTATCTGATCCTCTTCCACCAAGGCTCTGTGTTCGTGGCTCCAGCCTTTCCCCCAGTCTCCAGAGCACTGGATTCTTGAAGATCANCTATGCCAGCTACTAGGAAGAAAATTAACTCTATCCCAGGTGAAACAAAGACACCCATTCAACAGCAGGCTCACTTTTTCCTGGTCTACCTTTTGCTACTTATGTGCTTCTAGAAATGCTTCTTTTTTCCCTTCTTGCTGTCCCACTTTAATGTTTTCATGATCAGCTGCAAATTTATGATCCACCAGAAAAAATCAGACTATGATTATAGTAAATTTTTTGAACTTTTTAGTGTTTCTGTCAGGAGTATCTTAAAACTAACAGGAAAAAAAAAACAACTTTGTCTTCTTACTTGCTGCATAACAATTGATGATTCTAGATATTTTGATATCTCAATGGTGTGAAGACACAGAGAAAAAGGATTTAATTTCATAGTCCTTCACCTATTTTTCAGCTGGAAGAACAGGTAAGATAGCTCTCTCAGTTCACTCATGATTCCCTTACCCAAACTGATCAGTTATACTTTTCAGTCAGTTCTGAAAAACATTGCCACAGTATCTAAGTAATCTGTGAATGACCAGAAGTAATTATGTGATACACTTTTTCTGGGTTCTGGTGCAAGCACTTTGTATCTGTATTTTCAAATTTCCTTACATCAAAGCCTTAAGAAGTTAGTTTTATAAAGGCTAAGCTAGAGTTATTTTCTTGCTATTTCTGAAAACTGGGCATAACATTTCTTTTCTTGCCATTGGGAGTCTGCCATGACCTCTCAAATATGACAGAGAGTAGTCTAATAATAATATTGATCAGTTCCCTTGGTACCCTTGGTATCCAGTCACACGGACCTCAGCCTATCCAGTTTTTTCAAGTTATCCCTGAATTCATCTTCCTGTATCAGGAATAGTACTGTAATCCTTCAGGCTCTGCCACTAGGCAACAGAAACCTGGAAAGCTTGAGAACAAACATTGTTGCTAAAGACAAAAGCAAAGAAGGCACTGATTACCCCACCCTCTTCTGGGTCTGTTGTCATGAGTTCTCCCACCTCGTTTTGCATGAGAATATAATTTTTCTTGGGTTAACTTTTGCTTCAGCTGTAAATGTAGAAGCCTTCTCTTACCCCTTTGCATCTCTTCTTTGATCCCAAGTCCAGCTGAACTTTGGCTTTATCACATTTCTGCATGTCTGGGTAATGTTTCTGTATTCTTCCTGTGCTCGTTGAACATTTTCTGTAAAAGTACTGATGCCTGCATTTGCTGCTCACTTAATCACTAATCAACATTGCCAAATCTCTTCTTCGAATGCCATTTCCTTACTTGGGTTCCAAATACAAATGTAGAAATTATGGTAATGTGCAAAGTGTCTTAAGCCCACACAGTATTTGCAGTTTTAAACAACACAAAAGAAGTATCCTTTTCTGTTTTCTATTCTGTGGGGTTTTTTTCTGATCCAAAGGTTGGCTGCCTACAGGCGCAGTAATATACTGAAAATAAGATTTAATCGACAGCAACATTGTTTAATGTTTCTCTGTGAAAGTTTGTTTGATTGATTTTCCCTTCTTATTCACTTGAGAAGCAAATGAAATAAGGAAAATTTCTTAAAATAAGGGATGGATAATAATTTTCAGGGATGACTCAAAGAAAGTGAGAATTTATTGCTTATAATAAACAATAGGTATGCTCCCTGCCACCCAAACTTATTCTAAATCCTTCTAGACGATTATTTCCATCTTTTTCTAGCTCTACATGTATCTGCTTCTCCTAGGCACAGCTGTCCTCTTTCCCACATCCATTAGTTTTGACTGTGTTTTCTGTCTCTTTTTTAGCTCCTACCATTCTTTTTCTTTCACTTACAGGTGCAATTCTATAGTCTTACACATATCTGTAGTATTGTTCCCTATCTCACACCAGATGAATAGACTCTGTAAAAGATGAAGAATCTCCCTTACACAGAAAGAATCACTGTTGCCTGTCACAAAAACAGGAAAGGAGCCAAGAGTTTGGATCAGAAATTGCTACTTGCATCATCTTTTCTTCCCTCATTGCAGTGACAATAAGAGTAACAGTATTTAGAAAATCTATTTTCCCAGGGTGGCGATCAAAGCATTTGCCATCACAGAGAGAATGCCGTGATGCTTAGAAAAGTGAAATCATGGTGGTTTCCTATTTGAGAACACCTAATGTTGGCTATGCTATGATAATTCTTTATTTTAAAGCCAACAATTTAGACATTAGGTACAGAGGACCTTGCCTTGCTTTGAAATTGTAATTAAATTTTATGGGGAGACACTTAAGGAGATTCCTTCTGAGAGAATTTGGGTACATTTAGAGTAAACACAGCCTTTAGAAATTCTGGAGCACCAAACTGTCAGAGCTGCTTTTTTAAATACTGTTGGAACAGCTGTTATAGTAGCACAAATAAAGTGTAATATTCTTGCAATTAAATATGTGCAAGCATGGTTTTAAAGGTCAGCTTCCTTTCATATATGGAATTGAGCTCTGAATGCATTTATGTATTCGTTTTAAAACAAACACATTGACCTGAAACCCCAACCCTGTATTTACCTTCAGGGTGAATTGTTTCATAAAATAAACATTATTTATATGCCTAATATACCAGATATTAATTCAGATGTGTCTTGTGCATCAATTTGCAAGTGTAATTAGTGGTCATTTCAACCGAACAGCTCAGCTCTAGTTTTAATCATTTCTCCTCTTAACTGTGGGCACTGATCTTATGCTCATGTCCATGTTGAAACTCTTAAGAAATTATAACTGTAATAAAAATTGTGGCTGATAAAACTCCTGCTTCAAAAGCAACCTTTGAATAAGAGTAATATTTTGACAGTACTATCACCTGCTTCAGGTTGCTCTTTAGTCTACCTAAATCACTCATCTGGATTGAATATACTTTTTACCTAAGCACATCAGACCGTAAGCCTACTTTTTAATACTTAAGATTCTTCAAGACAAAATTTTTGATTTAGTCAACTTCAGAAAACATCTGCCTTAATTTAGGTTATTCCTTTCCTCTCTTGATATTCCTTTTACTCTCCACTTGAAAACAAGCATAATAGATTAAGGCAAGATCTGCTGATTCAAATATTCAGTCTCACAAGGAAAGGGATTTGTGAAGCTTTGGTGTAAGAAGAAAAGGGAAATTGAAAAGTTTCCCCTCAGAGAGCTCTGATATGCAATTATAATGTATGGGGATGGCAAAGATACTTTAGAGGAGAGCAGGAACCTGAACAGACCTCTAAGCAGCAGCTCTCCATCTTGTCCTTCAAAGCTATTTGGCTAGAGTTTCACTATTAGATATTGCAGTCCTCTAGAAGGAGAGAAGGACTAGTTTCCCATTCTTAGACAATATTTTCCTGTCAGTACAATTGGCCATTCCTGTCAGTGGCAATGGATTGAGCCTGTGTGTATTGCGCAATTTGAAGTGGTCTTAGCTTTGACCCCATTTTTTTTCTATCATCTGAGTCAAAAAATATGTATTAGCTAGTTGATAAACAGGAATCTACTGAATCTATTTGCTATCGACTTCATTTCTTTGTTTAGTACATACTTGGGCAAATGTTGAAAAGCATTAGGAAAAAAAAGACTATGAGATTTTTTTTTAATGTAGTAGGTATAATGTATGTGTGTGTGTGTGCATGTATGTGTGCATGTACATGTGAATAGTTTAACACGTATGCCTTTGATTTAATATGAAAAAAATGTTTGGTTAATGAGACTAATCATATACAGTGTAAATTAAACTTGATAAATGTAATAAAATATATAATAAAAATTACTGACAAGTAACTGCCTAATAGTAAACATTAATTTTGATTCCTTAAATCCCAAAACTGTAGAAGTTTTCAATATTCAAGACAATCAGTCAGAGCTTAAGAACATTAAATCAACCCATTCAGGAAGGCCATATCTACAAGTTGTACAAAACTATACATTTGCTAAGGCAGATATCTAAGAATTATGTACTTTTTTTTAATCATTATTATACATAAAATAAAGGAGTCATGAAGTGAAAGGTAACTTTTCCATTAACTATTCAAAAGGTTAAAACTACTTTTTCTTGAACAAGTTATTTCTTTAATTCTGCTACACAGAATTGATGTTTCTTTGAAAGGTTTTTTTTTATTCTTTTTTTGGAAGCACACAAGGAATATGGATTAGGTGTACTTTTATTTCAGAAGGATTGAAAATACTGTTGCTATGTTCTAATATAAACCTTCATTTAAAAAAAACACAGAAAATATTACTTTAGAAAAATAACTTTTTCTGAAACTGGAAATTTTTTTTAAGAAAGATGAACTGGAAAAACATTCTGAGTAATTCTCTTCCTAATATATCAAGGAACAGGTTTCAAAAATCGTGGCTGCCTCTAACACAGCTTGCTGGTAAAATTCTCCAGTGTAAATGACGGTTAACATACAGATTATAACTATGGGGAAATAATTTCAATCATCGTATTAACTTTGTTGAAGATTTTTAATAAAAGCTTTAGGGATGTAAAAAGATCCTTAGCTCAGTAAAATATCTGTACTACCAGGGATGTAGGAGTCCTAACTAAATAATTAGCTTATTCAACAAAAATGAGTTAAATAGTAAGAAAATGCATTATGCTTTTATGTATTTTAGGAATTTCAAGTTGCTCAATGTGCTTTTATGAGCTTTGAGGACCAAGTTTTTGTAACAGTAAATGACATCACCAATAATGAGTCTGCAGGGATCTTTATTATAAATATCCTGATTCTTTCATTTGCTCCTTTTCCAGTGCATGCTGGGATGCCCATCTGTGTGAAATCAAGTCATAGATTATCTGTTTACTGCCACATTGTCCCACAAGTAATGAACTTAAAAACAAGTAGGTTGGGCACTGTTAATAACTTCTGAACAAAATGTGTTTCTGTGTAAGACAAGAAATAAAATTTTTAAATTTAAAAACTTTCAACCAAAAATATGTAATGTTTCTCCTTTGTAAAGACACAATTTAATTGGCAAGGAAGAGACAGTGTGCAAAACAAAACAGAACAAAACAAAGCCCCAACCTATTTAGGGACAAGACTATAAAAAAAAGTCTGCTTTCGGTATTTCCATTCACTCTCAAGTTAATTGTTTTCATGCTTCTTTTAATCAGCATTTTATTCCTTATTTATTAAGGCAAGAACTTCCAGTGAGCTCAAGAAAATTTGTTTGAAGGAGGAGCACAGGACTGGAAATCAAGTGTTTGGACTCCTGTTTTAAATAATACCCATGATATGCCTTTTTGGAACCAACCACAAATAGGACGTACAGATGTAGACTCAGAAAAAAGATCTCCATTGATTTTTTCTGGCCTTCAAACACTCTCCGTGGGAACATGCTGACTTGTTAAATGATAAACCAGTCTGTTGCACATTATCCTAATCTTTCCATATCACTATTGATAGTAAGTTGGAAAAAAACTGAACATTATTTTAAATCTTCAACATCTTACCATTTACTGCTAAATTTAGGGGTTTAATGTAAAAATGCATTCTTTCATTGTGTTCTAATGCACAGGGAGTACAAGACCAAGTAAAGATATTCATGCTGTAGCTGTGATAAGAAATAAACCTGCATGCAGGTTTATTTCAATGTTGATTAAGAAATTATTCTAGTATTTACTAAGTATCTTAATACAATAAATTAATCCACGTGAATAAACAGAGAAGGTAATTTTTCTAATTTCATCATGATGAACATGAAACTCTTGGTGGTTAAAAGCAGCTTTTGTTCTTTAGATATTTCTTCCAACCTTGTAAGGTTCCTTTCACTGGGTACAGTTGAATTTAGGGCTGTAAAATGTGTTTGTATAAAAACTGTGCTGTTAGGCTGTAAACTTCTTTGCATATGGCTGTGTTAATTTTGTGTGTGTTTGTACAATATTATTCTTGTAGTACACAAGATTAATAATAAAAAAAAATTGGTTTAAAATTTAAAAGCATGCTTACAGAATGTATTCCACTCACAAATACAAATTAATTCAGATGCTGTGCATGCTATAATCCATGCTGTCATTCAGGATTATAGAGGCCAATAGACCAACTATGTCCTGAGGGTGTGGACTGGGGCAGATCAAACAATTTACAGAGCTTTGGCAAAGGTTGAGCAGCTGGTGCTGAAACTCTTTGTTGGAGAAATGACCAACCCACTGGAGATTATAGATTTAAGACAAGATTGATGGTTAAACTTTGCAAATAAAATCCTCTTCAAATGTGTTCTGACTGATTGTAACGTTAATTTAAAAGCATCACTCCACAGCACTTTCTTAGAACAAGACAGTCATTAAACTTCTTGTGTTAAACAAATTCTCTCTGAGGCCCATTGCTAGTAGTAAATACATTAGTGTTTTCATTTGCAGATTATATTTAAAAGATCTCTGTTGACCAGGTTTTTTTATTTAAACATTCACTAGGGTGAATGTACATTATCATTAATTACTTTTACACACTTAGCACAACAGAGGGTAAGATTTTTTTTGCCCTTTGGGCACTCAGCAAAAGCTATCTGCCAGCTCAGCAAGTTTCTAAAGGGTACATGAGAAAGGTTTGATTATGTAATAAAGTTCTATTTTAGAAAAGAATGTGATTTTCAATTCAACTGAACTTGGTTTACAGCTGAAATGGGATTTGAAAAGAAACAGATATATCAGGAGATCAGGCCTGAGAGAGTGGAGGTAGTAATTAAGCATGGGACAAGAAAGTTTCACTGAAGTAGACAAATTAGGGTGTCTGAAACAATGGGGTAGCACACAAAGCTGGGGTTTTTTTAGGGAATGAGGAAAGGAGACCATTTTGATGAAAAAGTAGCAGGTAGGGATAAGATAACAGGAGAAAAGGAAGGATTTCCGAAAAGGAAATGTACTGTATGGCAAGTCAGGAAAGGCCAGGAACAAAGACCTCCAAAAATATGCAGAATTTTAAGCAAAATAAAGAAGGAGCTTTTATCCTTCTGCACCAGGAGTCTTTTGAGGTACTAGATGTGCAAATATCTATACATAAAGAAAACACAGGCTCTATGTGTGTGTGTGTATATGGTTATGTGTTTGTAAGCAAAATTGTCTCATATATTCCACCAATACTGGAGTATTGCATCACCTCCTTGACACAAGCAGGAGATTGCATTTATCATCTTATTTATCATCTTTTTCTATTCTTTTTGCTTGTTCTTTGTGTATGAATGTGGGAGGAGTATTTGCTTGTTTATAGATAGTTGGTCTAGGTGGGCATATTCTTCCTCATAGTCAAAAGAAAGCTGAGGGAATTAAAAAAGAGACCAAGAAAGATTGAAGATTAGAGATGACTGGAAATTTCCCAGTGAGATTGATAACTATTTGAAATATTGAATTGTAAAATCCTAATCCTTTCTATAGGGGTTGATGGCAGCAATACTTTGTTCTGGGTAAAACTTAAAAAACAAATTAAACAATATTTTCCACAAAATAATTTAAAAATAATGATTTCCACTTCACTCAAATTGAAACACCATGAACAACAGTATTTTCTGGAAAAAAGCCCAAGGAACTCTGAGTTGCAACTAGGCCTACAGAAGGATGTGGAAGGTAGGATATGGAACCTGACTGTTTAGATTCCATGATCTTCCTAAGTGAGAGAGTAAGAAAGATTTTTAGAGAACAGGCTTTAAAGACTCAAAGTGTTAAATAAAGTGATTTATGATTGCTAAAAAAATCATGGAAGGAAAAAACCCCACACCCTATCTGAAAGGTGGCAGGGCAGGGAAGGTGAAAAGAGATCCTTGAAAGTTTGTGTTTAAGGGATATGGCATTGTTGTGAGTGGACCAATGATTCTGCTTTATTTCAAGTTTTTGGTATGTGGATTCTACATAAAGCTCTGGCTTGTTGTTTAATCTCAATAATTTTTAAGGTATCTAGATAGGTGTCTTGTTCATTATTGTCAGTTCTTGTAGCCTACATCATATATTGTAGCCTTTCATCATATATTCCTTTATTAGTATGAAAGGCTTCTCTGAGTCCGTTTCAAAACCTGAAGACTTGAAAAGATCTTTTTCTGCAGTTCTTTTTGACGATATTATCCCTAAATAAGATTAACCTGGTTCCCTTATTCTTGCTTCAGAATATATGTTCCCAGCTTTCAGGATATTTTGCACTTTCCACCATATATTCTTTAAAGTAATTATATCTGATAAATAATAATTTGACAGTTACAAACTTCACCCTTAATAACCTATACTTATCGTAGGTAAAGAAAGCTTTGACTGAAACCCACACTGACTACATTGACAATGAGGGAAATTCAGGATTCCTTATCTCAAATAGTATCTACTTCACTGCTGTGGGATGGATCTACAGACAAATGGTAATTATTACCAAAAATATAACTAGGATCATAGGACCATTTCTCACTGGCAAATTGCTTGCTGCAATTGCCAGCTACAAACTTGCACACAAATAGCCTGAGAGTTATCTGGAGATACAACAGAGTTTGTATTAGTCTTGAGCATTAAAGCAGCCTTATTAAGAAAGATTTTTGTTCCTTTTTCTACAAAAAGAAGTAGTAGGGTCCATTTAGACACTTTTTCCTCCTCTAAGGTAAATTTCCTCTGAAACCAGATCACACCAAAACCAAAAAAGTACTTTATCTGAGCTACCACCACAAAAACTGTACTTTATGAATGAACCATCAAAATCTATGAATGTTATATGAACTTATCCTCAGTCCAATATACTGCATTCAACACACAAGAGGGACTTCTAGAAACAAAGTGGGTGAAACCAAGCAGCTAAGCACCTGAAAAAAATTGTAACAGAGAAAATGTGTATCCTTTTTATTTCAAACTGGATATGTAATACGTAGCTGTTATCTGTTTTCCGTGTGATTTCAAGAATAAAACAATTCAAATATATCAGTAAATTTAGTTCCTTTATATGGAGTTTTCTTTCCTTTCCTACCTGGCACAGGATATGAGCTCAAACATAGAGGACTTCAGAGTGCTGATGCTCAGCATTCCCCAAAGAACGATTTGTATGAGTCTTAGACAGTGATGAAGGATACTGCAAGGATGAGACTGTGTTTAGGCATATGCTTAAGACAGTTTTTCAATTTGGTGGATAAACTGTAACACCAGACACAGCCTTTAAATATAATCCTTTGTACTGTCCACGAAAGGGGGATCTGTTGTCTATGAGATACTGCAAGACATCTGTGTCCATTGATGTGTGTTTCAAAAATAAGACTAATTTTTGCTCAACAGAGCCACAGAAACTCAATTTCATTAATCAAATCAGACTCTACTGTAAAAATACCAGCAAAGACATATGTTTACAAGTTTGACTTTGGGCCAAAACATAGAATCATTAGAATGAAAGACAAAAAACCTACCTTTCCAACCATCTCTTTAGAAAAATTAACACCACATTCAACTAAGTGCAGCATAAAATTTTCAAAATTTTCAAAATTGAAAAATGCCTCTAAAGAAATGTCCACTTTCATGAGATAAAACAAGACTCTGACATTTGAAACTGAAGTTTAATATGTACTTCTGTCCATAAAGACCCTTGTGCATAAAAGAAATTTAAGAAGGATTATAGTGTTTAGAAAGTAAAACTATAATATGCTGTAGAATTAACATTTCTGATGTCTTTTAAAATAAATTATATGCTGCATTGAAACTGACAAAATTAGAGCTGATGATTAATGATTAGTTTTCAAGTATCCTCAAACCTGTAACTTCTCCTCATCTCATGGTTTTGTTAAAAAACTCCTCTTCTTGGAAGCAGTCTCAATGTTGCAGTCTCTATGATGTTGCTTTGTAGTGCTACAAAGATAAAGCCAGATAGAAAAAAGATTATTAATTATTTTCCTTTATTAAATATTAGAAAATTATATTATAGTATCTGAATGAAGTTGTACCTTAACTGAAGGCATATATAAAATAAATGAAAAGATAAAATTTTTTTCATTCTTTCATAGAAAAGAAACTGATATGCTATTCTAATTTCCACCAATGCAAATGTTAAATATGTAGATGGCTGCTTCGTTGGTTCATTGTGGACAAAGAAATTCCTGTTTTTCTGTAGCATATCCAATAAAATACTGTTTTCACCATTCTTTCCCACAAACATAGCTAACTGTATTGGGTTTGCATGACAAAGTTTTGGTAGCAGGGGGGCTACATGGGTAGCTTCTGTGAGAAGCTCCTAGAAGCTTCCCCCATGTCCGATAGAGCCAATGACAGCCAGCTCCAAGATGGATCTGCTGCTGGCCAAGGCCAAGCCCATCAGCAATGGTGGTAGTGCCTCTGGGATAACATATTTAAGAAAGGGGAAAAAAAAAAACCAACCAGGGACACAAACTACAGCTGGAATGAGGAGTAAGAATATGTGAGAGGAAAGTCTATGCAGACACCAAGGTCAGCGAAGAAGGAGGGGTAGGAGGGACTCCAGGCACTGGAGCAGAGGTTCCCCTGCAGCCTGTGGTGAAGACCATGGTCAGGCAGGCTGTCCCCTGCAGTCTGTGGAAGTTAATGATGGAGCAGATAT
>VZTL01059098.1:1860-33197 GCA_013400535.1 Scopus umbretta | reverse complement strand
CCCTTCCCACCTCAGCTATTCTGGGATTCTGAAATCAGCTCTGCTTAACTTTGTATTTGAAGCCAATAGACGATTACTTCCCTCTAGCAGCAAGAGTAAAGTCTCAGTTCTTACTGCGTGAGCTCACCAGGGTGACACAGCTGCACATTATTGCTCTTAGAGAGCTGGAGGCAGAGGCACATTTGCGGTCAGGCTGGGACTTACGGAACTGGATAGCATGAGTACAGTTAGCCATTTCTCTCCACTGTAAATGGACCATTTCCCCTCACCTGTGAAAACACGGTAGCTGCTATGCTGCCAGCAGGAAGAAGCAGCCCTGGAGTTCGAAGGTTGTGGCTGGTAGCGCTCAGCTCTCGCTCATGGATGTCTGGGAGCTTAGGTGATGCTTATAACAGATGTTGTCGCACAGCATGACAGGTAGTAAATGAGTGCGGATATTAAAGTAATTTGGGGTCATTTTCTCCACGTCTGCCTGGTTGATTGTTAATGGAAGTCAGAGGCTCCACAACAGCCACTATCAGTTAAACTGTCACTACTGGCACACGTTCTCTGTCAGCTTCACTAATTCTAACATGACACAAGGGTGAGAAGAAAATAGAGTCAGTTATTCACAGTGACCCATTTGACCTTATTTGGGCAGCAACAAATGTTGAGACATGTAGTAAAGTGACACTACTGGTTCCTTTTCTCATGATCTTCTAAGAATTTCAGAATTAACATTTCCAGATGTTCTTACTGCTTATTTATGATCACTTCTTTGCTGTGAAGTCAAATGTTCGCTTTGGGTTTGCAGGACAGGACCGAGAGCAATATCAAATTGCTGTACTTGAAGCAGCTTGCCTCAAGAAAAGCAAAACCTTCAAGAAATCTTAGTAAACCTTTGTATTTGATTCCTCACAGTGTTCAGAGTTAGAAGTCAGCGCTGAAATGTGGTGGTTTCAGCAAGGCCTCTCTTTCTTGCCTGTGGCTTTGGTTGTTTGGTCAGCTGCATCTTTTGTGTTTTCATACATTACTGCAATCGCCCTACACCACGTCGACCCTTTGGTGCCCTACATCAGGTCAGTAATGTTCATACACTTGCCCTGTTTACTCTGCCGTAGTATTGAATTCTGTTGAATTCTGTGAATTCTATTGAATTCTAATTGAATTATTTTGAAATCTGTGAATTCAATACTATTGAATCCTGTGAATTCTCTCTCCTGTGAATTCTTCCCCAGCTCCAAACTTTAAAGAGCAGTTCTTACCTAACAGCTCCAGTTCTAAAGTTACTAGCTGTTTGTAGTTATTTGTGTGTAACTATTTAAAGCTGTCTATTTTTGTGCAAAAGTCTAACCTTTAAGCTGTGGTTCTGTGAACGTATCCTGAAAGTTATGATGAACGAGAAGGCTGGGGGTGCATCTCCAACCCTCTGTTCAGAGTAAAGTGTCTTGCCGTCGCCAGGTTTGGTTGCACCAGTAAATCTGTACTACAATCTGCATTCCCAACTGCATTGCATCGAGGCAGTACAGATGACCTTAGTTTTGGTCTTTCAGTTTTCCAGGTTCTTAATTTTTCCAGTTTTAAGACTCTTTATTCACCTTTTAGGGACTCAAGATCAATATAAAAGGAATAGTTATACCGTGTATGTTCGTTCCTTGTTCTAAGCGTAGCCTGTCTTTACCGTGCTCATTTCTACAGCTCTAAAACGAGCACGGTATAGTTAGAGTAATGAAAAATTCAGTGAAAAGTATCTGGAAAGGTGAGGGGGGTTGTGGGCTTTTTTTGTTGGTTTGTTTGGGTTGACTTTTTGTTGTTGTTGGGGTTTTTTTTCTTTTTATACAAACCTGTTTCTTATGGTTCCTTTGTAAACTGAAATACGTACAGTTGTGTTGCAAGTATTTTTAGTATAGACAGCTACATATCACTCCATTTATTTCTTCCAGTGATACAGGGACAATACCACCTGAAAGATGCTTATTTGGGATCATGTTAAATATTTCGACTTTCTTGGGTGAGTATAGAAGGCTGTCCTTGGCGAACTGCAGGCAGTTCTGGAATGCACACAGTTTTAAACAATTTAATTTCCTTACTCAGATCATTAGACAGCCCATAATTCTCAGTCAAAAACTAAGTTCTAATCTTAATTCTCTTAAGCAATTCAGAGGGAAGTGTATGTCAGGGATGTTATCCACGAAGCCAGCATGACAACTGCAGCTTCCAGAAGGCCAGAACTGTGTTTAAAAAAACCCCGACTGACTAGTAAAAGAAACACAAATGCAAATTCAAGGCAGTCACCTTACTTGTGCTGTGATTATGGGAGGGGGGAAACAACCTGGTATGTCTTTCAAATGAGAGAGATCAGAAAAAGCTAGTAAGTTGGCTTCTTTACCATGATATTATTTCAGTTTTGACTTCCAGATTCTCAGCTTTCCTGTTCCCGTGTACCTTAAGACAGTTTTTGTATTTTAAATAGTTGTCTCTGTCACTCAGCATCTTCCCAGTTAAGAAAGGACAGCCTGCTCATCAGCTGCAAATCTTACTGCATTTGGGTTCTTCATTAACAGGTATGGCTACCATGTATGTCCGTTATAAACAAGTTTACGCTTTGAATCCAGAAAAATCCAAGATCATCAAGCTTAATAAGATTGGCCTTATGCTAGGATTGATGAGCTGTTTTGGACTTTGCATTATCGCAAATTTCCAGGTTTGTGCTTTGCTTGCAATGTTCTGAAGCTGTCCAGAGTGGTGTGTGTGTTTGTTTACTGAGATACCTGACAAAACGGGGATTTTACTGAACGCAAGACTTTTTGGGGCAAACCTGGTTTTTGTCAAATTCCCTACCAAAAACTGTTAAAAAATTTAAGGTTCGGTTTAGAATTTCTTACTTATTTCTTACTTGCTTCATCCACTGGGACTTGTGAGCAGCTCTTCAAAACATTTCAAAACATTAAAAGCCACCACAAGTTTTGCAGACAGCAAACTCTTCTTGGATTTGCTTATGGGAGATTTGACAGCCCTAGCTCCAGATTAAAAGACCACAACTATACTGTATTTTGACTCGGGAGAATCGGGTATCAAATAGTCAAAAATTGTTGCAGCTAGGAGTAAAGCCAACAAAAAGACCCAACCTCACAAAAGTTCAGCTCTGAAAAAACTGCCCTCTTGGGTATATTCTTCTTCAAACCTGTGCAATTCTTGCAAATACTGCACTGTTAACCAGCTTTTGAATTTCTCCATCCCAGTGCCTCTGATTTTTTCCCTCCCCAACACCTCCCAACCCCTCAAAAAAAAAAAAAAATCTGATTTTCTCACATATCACACCGTCAGCAGGGCCACATCCTACATCGTTGGCTGTTACATGCAAGACAGTTGTACAATTGCCAGCCTCACCATATTGATTACCTGCTGGATTTTTCAGGGGTCTGTAGTGGTGCCTTTAGCCACTAGAGGCTGAGTGTCACCTTGGTCTCCTGCTGGATTAGGGCCAGGGAAAAGCAAAAAGGAAACGCTCCTGGGAAGCTCCACCTTTTTCCCTTCTTTTCTCCCAGCACAGCTCTCCTGGTGCTTCAGCAGCTCCTGTCTTAGAAAACTCAGCACACTGATTTGGGTTTTGTTTGTTTGTTTGTTGGGGGTTTTTTGGTGGGTTTTGGTTTTGTTTTTTTGGAGGTCTCAATCTACTTTTTTCCAGAGCCCTAGCTCTTCCCAGAGGTCACAGCCTCCCCTACCACACCCACCAAGCAAAAGCCTCCAGGCTGTGTTCAACTCCCATGTTTTCTCTCCACCGCTGGTCAGGAGAGGTTATGTCTACTTTCTGTAGGTATGAATCAAAATAAAGAAGGTGCATGTTAATTTATTAACTAGTTTGTGTAACATTTAGTCTTGAGCAAGACAAACATTGAAACTCATGTACCTGCATATGCGAGTGATACTGAGGACTGGCTGAGGGCCACCCCAGAGGCAAAAGGAGCTGAAGCCCCCTGGAATCCACTAGTTACTGAAGACAACTTACTGAAGTGTGAAAATATATGAAGGTGAACAAAGGGGATATGGGAACAGCCATCACGCAGAGAGCTCCCCACAAGCTCTCACTGCCGGGAGTCGAAGCAATAGCACAGGGCTCATCCTCACGGGAGATTGAATTCATGCTGTTCCGCCACTACTGTTGCTTTGTTCTAGCTGTGGCTATTGATTTCCTCTCATACAGGGCAGAGGTTTCCCTCCGATGACACCTCCTCACTGCACAGCACATGATTCTGGAGCACACGCCTTTGCAACTTGGTTATTCGCTATTTAAATCCAAATGCCCACCTCTGTTCTACTGTGGTTGCAGCCCTTCAAATTCATTTGTGCACATAAGGTGCACATGGGGATTGTGAGGAAAGGTGACTCCCAGTTCCTGATCTTAATAGTTACTCCGTTGAATACACAGACAGTCTCATGCTTTAGGGCATAAAAGATCACCTGCACGATTAGCGTGCAGGGAGGCTGCCAGGCCTCGCATTGCACAATTGGCAAGATAACGCTTTCGTTTCTGTGTTTGGGTACTGTGCTTAGCCAGGGATGAGAGGAAAGGACTGAACACAACGTGATTTCTCAGGGCATAAATTTTAAGTTTGGCTGTTTTTCTTGGAATAACTTCTAGTTTTAACGATTTTTACTATTTGACAGTTCATTCTCCTATACTGTTTTTTAAATTAAGAAGTATTACTGCTTGATTCAACCTTGTTCCCTCTGAGTATTCAAAGATATTAATTTGACAAACAAGGCTTATTCAAACTAAAGTAATTCAGAGACATGCTAAACCTCGTTATTTTCAATCCCATTTTGGGTACTAGAACTGCATCGTGTTTATCCTGTGTGGCATTATCTTTCATAGACATACGGATTCCTGGGATAGAAATGCTCAGTAGATGGCCTGTGTCCCTCTCATCACCTGCCCAACTGCAGGGATTCCTTCACCCAGCTTCTGTATTACTGTGCGTTATGGCTAATGAGAACAGCTCTTTTAAATTCCTGCAGTTAAGATACAGCTGCGACCTGTAACTTGGCCACAAGAACTTAACAAAAGAAGCAATACAGAGGGCTGGCAGGTGCTGGCTTCCGGCTAACTCCGTACGGGGTTTCCAAGAAAAATCTCCTAAGTACTAGCACGTTCCAGAACAGCTTAGCTTGGGGTGCAAGAAGGTAATTGAGTGGGTGGAGTGCCAAAGGTTTACAGAAGAAAGTTGTTCTCAGAGTTTAAAATGAAACCCGGTTCTGTACAAGCAATGCTTTCTTTCCCTAGAAATGTATTCTGTACTACATACACGTGGTTGGAGCCTGCCTGACATTCGGAGTAGGGGCCATTTATATGCTGGTTCAGACCGTCCTGTCCTACCTGATGCAGCCAGAAGTTCACAGCAAAGATGTCTTTTGGATCCGTCTGACCATGTTAGTCTGGTGTTGTGCAAGCATTGTGAGCAGTATCCTTTTGCTGCGCAGTGTCACCGTGAAACGGAGCAGCCTTCACAAGTGGCAGCGAAAGATGTAGATGAAAGACATCTGCATTAATTTAACCTACTGACGTGAAAGGCCATGCCGCAGAAGGCCTGTCATCTTTACAGGTACAGCTTGTACTGTGCTACTTATTCATGTTCTGTGCTGCAACCTGGGAACTTTAGGAAAAAGGGCACCATCAGGTTAAGCCCTCGAGTGAGTCACCGGATAACAAGGTAAGAGCGATGGTTACCACCCTTTCTCCTCTCCTTTCCTTCTGCACACCAGAGACTGAAAACGGCAAAGTAAGAATTTAATCACAAAGAGGTCTGACTGTAGATTATGAAAGGTGAGGAGAAAGGGAAGCGCACTTAAGAGATGGGTGGTTTTAATGGTGGGGGGAAAGCCAGGTAAGAAATAAAAGTGTCTGTTCCCTGGTGACAGGAATGCTGCAGCGAGTTTTGTAGTTCGATACAACTAAAAGGGAAGTACAGAACACAGCATAAGAGAAAATACTACTAACCTAACCATGTGCAGCAGTGCTGTGCTGTGCCAGCTGGCTCCCAGAGCAGGTCTGAAGTGTGGCATTTGTCAGAGAGACAATTCTAGAGCATATTGCCAAGGCTGAGTCAGAAGAGACATTTGACCTCTGGTCTCCTCCCCTGCCCATCCTACAGTTCAAAAGGCAAGACGTTTCTGACCGGCATTCCCTACAACCTTCCCTCCGCTCTGGAATCCATCATCTCCCTTACCTTTGAATTCTGAGTGCTGGAAGCAGCTGTGGGTTTTACAGAAATGTGGGCAAACCCATCCAGAAAGAGAGGCCTTTTCCCTGTCCAGAGTCATTTAACAATTGGGAAACTGAACCACAGCGGTTCCTCTGCTCTCCCAGTGGACCTAGACACTGTATTTTGAAAATTGTGATTCAGTTCTGTGTCAAACAGGACTACAACACTAAAGCTTTCAAATTTACATTCTAAAGACACGAGTGCAAAACTCATTGCTTAAATGCTGTCCCATCTGCAGCTGAATCAAGGCCACCAATTTAATCCCCCCCCCCCAATTCCACTGCCAGGCTGGCAGCCAAAGCCGGCACCAAACCATACGCCCCATTTCCCAGCAACGGAGCATCTCGCTGAGCTCCCATTCCTGCTGCTGCAAGATTGTATAATCTGTACTAGTCAGACGAGAAGCGATAGTCGCGGCACAGGCTGGTTATCTGTAGAGAAGCAAGAAGGACCCTTACCTGCTGAGGAGCAAGGAAGTCATCTCTCAGACTTGCAGAACTGCAGACCCTTGCAGAAATTGTTGGTGCTAGCACAGAACAAGATTTTCAGCTTTGAACAGTTAGGAGCCAAATAGAATTGGGGAAGACTTAAAATGGAACAATATGATCTGCTGCAAGTTAAGAGCCTTTTACAGTTGCCAAAAAAACCCACAAGCCCAAAAGCTATAGAGGTTTTTAAACCAGTGGGGTCTAACCAAAATTAGAGGGAGATAAAGACAGCTGTGGAAATAATGATATGTACATACATATGTATGGAAGGGGAAGAAAAGGGAAATTGCAAGAGTATTTTCTAAATTAACAGTTTGTAATGTAATCAGGGAAAGATGGTAACAGGCAGAAATCTATGGCCATAGGTGAAATGGCTCCAGCTGGTACTGGAGGTCAGAAGGAAACCTAAAAATGCTCCTGATCCTCTGCTGGAGTGAAACCGCAGAATCGCCAACACAGAAAGAGCAAAGCAGTTAATTACCTGCACTGTAACGAGGGGAAGATGGGAACCAGTTATTTTTGTATCACAATGATTAAATTCTTTCCATTGCAGTAGTGACCCAGGCAGGTAACTAACAGCTACTAAAGCTGGACACTTTAATTAGCAGAGAATTGCATTCAGATCAGTAACCAGAGCTCCCTGGACCACTGACATCTTTTTTTTTTTTTTTGTAATAAGCTTTGGAAGTCTGGGTTTTCAAATACATGTTTGTTCCAGTAAGTTCAGCCTTGTTCACCACCAAAATTAACCTTTCGTATCAGGAGGCTCCTGATGTTTAATCTCATTAATGATTGAAGAAGTTAGTATCTTAATCCTATGAAAATCAGATCCTCTATAACTTACTGCTCCAAGTTTCATTTATAGAGGCAGTAGCACTGATGCGGCGTACCTTCCCTCTGTAAGATGTTGAAAGGGTGACATCTTGGTCACTCCAGAAGTAACCCAGGTCTCTGATCAAACGAGGAATCATTGCCATGTGGGGTTTTTCCTCGGCTGCGGTACCAAAGCAATTATAAAAACTTGAGTGAACTAAGAGGCAAGCAGGAAAGCTAATAATCTTCTCTGTTGCAAATGATACAGAATTCCAACCTGTAACCCACATAGCAAGAACTCAAGGTGGTTGAGAAGTTGAAAAGCAATCAGAGAAAAAGGTCCAGACCCTGTTAGCCTGGAAAATACCACTAAAAAATAATTCAAAATGCTAAGTAAGTATTCACATTTGATCATAGTTTAAATGCTTTCATAAGGACGCTATGTTTGATCAAGGAGATGCAACAAGATGCAGCATACAGAGAACAAAGATTATTGATTTAGAGTTAACCTTTTCGTGTGACAGTAACCAGTCAGTTGGAACAAGCTACACGTTGAAGGGAGCGATGTGAAGCGGCCCGCGTCACCATTACTGTTCATTACGCTGAGGAGACCTTGTGGAAAACGCAAGAGAGATCGCCTTCCAGCCTCAGCTTGACACAATCCAGAGCCGAGACTGAGATTTCCAAGTTGCTCATTCTTTGTCTTGAATCTTCCTTAACATACTTCTTTACAGTGTTTGTTTCCTCCGTTGTCTTATACAGTGGCCTGTATGGAACGAATCTAGTGCAGAAGTTGCACTGGGACCCACAGGAAGAAGTAAGTGATTGAGCGGAGAAAATAATAAACAGAACAAAAGACAGCTAGAGCATTTGCAGTGACAAATGCTTCTGGGCTCTTACTGCAGCTGTGTGCACGTACTTTGGGCGGGAGAGCACAAGTGAGCTTTACCAGTCGAGCCAGTGCGCGCCTACTTGCTGAAGTACTGCTCCGAGCAAAACAGTTGCAGCGTCAACCGTTATTTTCAATTAATCTCACTCACGGGCGGTAACTGAACTGCCTCAGTGAGATGTCGAACGACCAGCCGGTCTGGTCTGTGCTGGTCAGCGATTCCCGGTCACTCTGAGAGGATAACTGTAAATAACGCATCTCGCATGCCAGCTGGTTGCAGCAGAGTTCCTGATGCTGCCGGGGGGTGTCTGGTGAAGCCAGGAGGAGAAAAAGGCCGCAAGTGATAGAGCTGCCGCTGGCGTGATCCGTGCTGGGCAGTGAGGGGTCCCAAGAGGGACACAGAAAGGGCATGTGGGTCTTCACATGGCCTGGCTCCCTGGCCCTCCTCACCCTCTCCAGGCACTGCTGGAGGTAGTATTATGCAGGCTGGTTTTGAGGGCTGTTCCTGCCCCTCCCTTTATTTAAAGCATAAGGAGCCGCTCCAAAGTCTGCTTACATCCAAGGGATGGCCTTGAACCTTACTTTTGTAAAGAGATTTTGCTGCTAGTCATGCCAAGCCTGTGACTGAGCCTTTGGATTTTGTAGGTGGGTATTAAATTCCCAGTGGGGGCCATCCCAGTTGTGTGGAGCACGTGTTTTCCTGGTCATTCTCACTCCTCTGCTGAGTTCAGCGCTCCAGTCTTGGAGACTCCAGATAGGCTAAGAAATTTTGCTCTCCAGAGGGAATAGTTGTGGATGCGGGATGTCATACGTGCAAGCCATCTTTGTGCCATTGCAGGTTCAAGAGGAACTTTTCACACTGATTTTTGTTGTTTGTTTTTTTTTTTTCCCCCCTCCTCTCACTGTTACACAGGGCTACACAGCTCACATCATCAGCACCGTCTCGGAGTGGTCATTGGCATTCTCCTTCCTCAGCTTTTTCCTCACCTATATCCGTGACTTTCAGGTAAAATGAACATTAACGTTAAGTGCTCTGCTTCTCCAAGCTCTAAACAGAGGCAAGACGGGCTGCCGTGTATAACCAGCCATCGAGGCTGGAAGCCCTGTAGCACGAACAGCATTAAGCAGTCGTCTCTTCCTCAGGGGGATCCACCCCTGCTGCGTTAACGCGCAGACTAGCTTTAACCGGCCTCGCTTGCCAGATCCGTCACGGTCACGAGGGAAGTTTGCTGTAGGATTGCAAGGCAAATGATGGCGTCAGTCCAGGAGAACAGCTTGGGAGTCAGGCTTACAGTTCTGGAGCCAATCTGCGTTTTGGTGTTTCATCTGACTACGGAAATTGCCCGTGCTGAGACGGTGACAAGCCTGCTAACTTGATTTTTTTTTCCTTTTTCCTATATAGAAAATTTCCCTGCGTGCAGTTGTCAGCTTGCACGGACAAACCCTTTATAACGCACCGCAGAGCTTTGTGACGGATGAGCAGACACTGCTGATAGCGGGGAGCATCTAATGAAGGTGAAGAGAACATGTTCTCGGCATAACTCAGGAATTTAATAGCAATAACGGTTGATATTTCTAAGCATTTATTTTATATAAAAAACCCGTATGAAGTGATTGTACTGTACTTGACATAAAGGGCTTTGCTATTAACCCACACAGCAATGCAAGTGTTATCAGTATTGTAAACAAGCCTGTAACATTTCTACACATGCCAATGTCATGAAAGAATTAAATGAAGGTTATTAAAGGGTTCTATCTCCTCTTCATTTCCACCACACCCAGTTCTACCTCCCTCGGCCGCTTGCCCTGCTCTCTCCCGTGTTCCTCAGGCCAAATCCTTTTGGCTGCACGGAGCCCCCAGCCTCGAGCTGGGCTCCAGCCTCGTCCTTCCACACCTGCGGCTCCCTCCTTGGGGCAGCTGGGGCTGACCCGTGACCTGCACACTACGGTCCTTTGCAAGTCCCCACAGCCCCCTCGTCCTCGTCGCAGCACGGCTTCCTCCGCAGGACAGGAGGCCGCCGGCGGCTTGGCCAGCTCCTCTCTTGCTGGGAGGGCAGCTGTGCATCTGCTTCTGGAGAGGAGCCACACGGAGCAGCCGCAGGAACAGCGACCTGCACCGGCTGCTCAGAGGTCAAAGCACCCTGCTCTAAAATGCCGTCCTTCCTTCTCTCCCTCCCTCTTCCTGGCAGTTGCTTGAGCTGATGGACGGGTTCATCCAGGAGTCCACAGGCAGTGTCCCTGTTGCACAAGTCCAGGAAGAGTCAGCCTACGCAGCCCCTGTCCTGCTCACTCAAGGAGGAAGCACCGACTTTCAAACGAGCGCAGAGCAGAGCACGACCCATGTCCTTGTAGCCTTGATGTCCCTGGCGCTCGCCGAGACAGTCCCCAACCCACGAGCCAGCTGCTCATTCCTCTTGCTGCTTCCAAACGCTGTCCTACAGCGCTGCGTGCCAGGGCGTTTCCATAGGGCCAACCTCCCACGCACTGGCGTCACGTCCGGGCCAAGCCAGAAGCCTTAAAAGCACGTTTGCTCTAGTTCTACCAAAGTACAGCAAAGTAAAGGGATATTTGATTACACACAGACCTACAGAACACATTAACAGCTGCCTTTGAGCCCTACTTAGCAGGAATAGCTCAGCTTCCTTCCTAAATTATTGCTCAAGTCTACACCTACATAAGCTCCAGCCTGCGTTTCCAAAGTAGCTTACGCTGGCATCTTCCCTTCCCTGGAGGGGCAGGTAAAGGACCAGGAGAGGAATGTAAACTGGAGGCCTCCTGGAAATCCCAGCAGCTGCCTGGGCAACTTCTTTCTCCCAGATTAAAACAGGATGTCTCCATCACGGTTGTGATTTATTGGCACCTGCAGCCTGGTTCAGCCCAGAGTTCAGACAGTTCACGTGGTGAAAACAAGCTTCGGAGCCAAAAACCTGCCATACTACTGAAGCCAGTGGAGCGAGAGGACAAGCAGATACGATTAACACGGAGTCCCAGAGACCCCAAGGGCTCTACGGCTTGGGGAACGTTTCCTCAAGTGTTACATTTTAGCTGCCGATAAATCCCTCACAAATCCCTGATAAATCCCTGAACCCTCGGGAACAGGGCCTCCCTGGAGAGCTGCACACTTGGCTACACGCTCTCCAATATGAGGCAATATGCGAACCCCAGTTTCTGGTTAACTGCCTCAACCTGGAAAACATGATGTTTCAGCTAGCAGAAACCCCTTTTCTAAGCCTCATTTAAGTCTCGTTAGGCAAATGGCTTAACCAGGAGATTGCCATGACAGTGACGTACTGCCTTGGGTTAGCAGAGCCCTGATCCCTGCTGGGAAGGAGGGAGAGCGCCCTCTTCCTGGTACAAAAAGGGGAGAAACAAAAACCTCATTCATTCATGGAGCTTCTCAGGAAGGCTTTAGTAGGACCGTGCCTGCTCACAGGGCTTTTCCCTCCTGCCCCTTGGTGCCTGGCGTCACCTTCCCTTCGGCTCTCTCTCCCACGGATCACTATCGAGCACAGAGAGGTTGTTCCTGACAAGAAGCATCAGACTGGCTGTCCCCGGGAGCAATTCCTGCTCCAGAGAGCCCCAAATTTCTCTGTAGTTGCAGTGCTCCGACGAGCCAGCCAAGACAGACTGGGGACAAGCGGGACCCTGAGTGTCGGGAAGGGTTTGAGTTCTACCTAAACCAGCAAATTCCTGAGCTTGCAGTTCAATGCCCACAGCCACAAACCACCCCAAAGCCCCCCCACCCAGCTCAGCACCACTTGTTGCGTTTCTTGCTCATTTGTGGATCCACGGAAGTTCAGTCGCAGAGCACCAAACTCTTCTCTGTTTAATGAGCTCCCCAACACAAGGAAAACCCTGTTCCTCCTCTCTCACTCTTTACCAAAGGGACCGGGCTGAGCAGCACCCAGGAACAGCTCCGTGCTCCTGACTGCCTGCTCCAGAGTTACATGACCCCGTGGCATCACTGCCCCTTTCCCCCTCCTCTGCGGTCCCACCAACACAGAGGAGTGCTCCTGGGGGCTGGGCCAGGTCTTTCTCCTCCTAAAGACTTCTGATGGCCAGACCCCCTGCAGGAAGTTGGGGACAGTCAGTTTGTGTTGGCTGAGAAAAGGCTGAAGACTCAAGCAGTCAGCCCAAGGATCCACTTCCCTCACCATGACAGGACTTACAGGCCGCTGAGGGCATTAATGTACCTGAATTGCCCTGGCCAGCCTCACCTGGGACCTCCTCACACACCTTCTGCCCATGGCCCAGGAGCTCCATGTCAGCCCAGGCTTAAGCACCCAGTCCTGGACTGAGCTATGTTGTGGGTAGACATGCCTTCAGTTCTGCCCCAGCTTTATTTTGCGGACAGACCTCAGACCTAGCTTGTAGGTAACTTCCCTCCAACCTCATCTCCTCCACGGACCTCAAAATTACAGTCAGTCCTATCTCCACTCCCAACTCCTGCTGCTCCTGACTGGACATCTTGGATGGATCCAGAACCTCATTCATCATGTCGTCTTGCCTGGGGCTGTCCATGGGCCCTGTCATCACCACCCTGCTCTGTCCACCTGCCCCAGCTGCCTGTTGTTGAGGGCACTGCCTGTGATGTTGAGGTGTTTCAGTCAACTCCTGTTGAGTTCATCAGCATTTCCTCATTGAGGAGTGGCTGCATTCATACCTCTTATCCTCGCCAGTTCCTGTGAACTTGCTCTTCCTCTGCTCCTGGCTGACTGCAGTAAACTTACAGGCTTGGCCTAGAGGAACTGCCACCTGAATGACACCAGGGTCTTCTTGTGAGACTGAAAACACAGCTGACTTTCTCACACGCTTGGTGTGCAAGGTGGCTCTGTAGTGTTGCTCCTGAAATGAGCCCCACACTGCACTGCAAGGACAGCAAGGATGCAGGCATCTGTCAGCAGCTGAACACTGGAGATGAAGCATGCCAAGGAATCACAGCCCTCTTGGGAAGACTGACAGGAATGCTAACATAAAACATCTATTAAAAATGGAGAAAAGCCTGCTAAAATGGCAACCTCCGGCAGCCACTCAAATTCTTGGTGAATCCTTGTCCTACCACCTGGACAGCTCAGGTTTGTCAGACTGCGTTAAGCTTAAACACCACTTGTCAGGTGTGAGAGGCGGAGTACAAAAACAAGCATGTATTTCCACCCAAAGCCAAATGGGAGGCTGCCAGCCTGCGGGGGCAGGTTTGGCGAGACAGAAGAATGTGCAAGAAAGATGTCGTAGAAATGCAAAGGAAAAAAAATGACAGAGAACATGGCAAGGACTGAGCATTATCTTCAGAGAAGGTTTGTTAGATGGGGCAGGAGCTAGCTAGGAGCTTGTAGTGTTACAGAAGGAAACTGTTCCGGCTGACTCATCCTTTATGATTCAAACAAGGTCTGAATGGTTTTATTCTTTTTTATTATTATTATTATGTAAAGAAAACTCATTAGCGAGTGAGGCCATCATCAATTTAAAAAAAAAAAAAAAAGAGAATTAAAAGGGTTAACCCAAAGGGCAAAATCTATGCAAGTCGCTGGAGACTGTTCAGAGAACAAGTGCGTGACACCTAGCCCAAAAAGACTTGGAGAAGGAGAAGGGGGCAGCTAGCACAGCTGAACTGGATCAAGGCAGCCATTAGATGTAGGGAAAAAAGCCTTGGATGAATTGAACTTGCCTCCAAATGAGCAGGTGAATTCAGGGACAACAAACGTGTTTTCAGACATCAGGAGGAAGTTGGCCAGAAGGTTTTTAAGATCAAGGTATAAAATGAGTCTTCAAAGAAAGGTCTGTCAGAAAACAATAAGATCTTGGTATCCATGACCACCACAGGAGAGCCCTGCAAGGTTCCCATCCTTTCATCACAGGGAACTGACAGATCTGTCTGAAACTGAGATGCGGGCAAGAAGTTTCAAGACAAACTGATGAACAGTAATGAGTTTATGAATGAACAGGATTATACTCTCATGTTCAAACAAGAACCCTAAAGGAGTAAAAGATGAAGCAGCTGAACTAAGTTCTCATTGAGAACTGCTTCAGTACTGGAGGACAGGAGAGTGGGAAATACAGCACCAACTTTTTGAAGCGTTCCCAGGGATGTCTATGGAGCCATAAGAGCAGCACTTTTTTGTTCTTACCAGTAAAATAGGTAGAAATTATAATAAAAACAGAATAATCCAATAGCAATGCTAGATGGCATAGGAAAATGTGACACTGCAGAACAATGTAGGAAATTGCAGTGGTAGATCTTACTGGAGGTGGTGATTTCATTTTAAACTAAATCTCTCTCTCATGCTCATAACCACAGGCAGGTACGAAGGTAGATGTCCATGTGGTCTGGTCAGTAGCTCAGTGCCAAGACACCTGTATCTAGGCCACTTGTCCAGTGTTGCTTGCTGGGACATGGAGGATGACACCAGCTTCCAAATCCTCCTCACATCTCCTGGGTGGTTCTGGCTTTGGTAGCTACCTATTGGCTTTGAGAGTATCTTTCATACCCTTTAGGTGCTGACAGATTGACCTTTTTGTCTGTCCATCCTTCCTCACTTGTGTGAACCATCTGGATTTACTTACTACCCTTTTCCTTCCTCTCTGGGTGCCTTGTGATTCCTACCCTATCTTCCCACCATCATCTCTTAAAGGTTTGAGTTTTCATTTTAAGCTGTTGCCTTTTTTTGAGACTGTCATTAGTTTTGAGCTAGAAGTCCTCAGTAGTTGCAAATAGATGTGGTGGGATCTCAGTGACCTGCTAATCTCAGTGCCACCACCCCCTGCCATTCTCACAGCTCTCCTACCGCTTGTTTCTTCTGCTGCTCCCATTCTCTCTCCAGACTGGTCTTCTTTTCTCTATTACAATTCTCTACAAGCGAGGGAAAGCCTCTGCAGGTTCAGTCAAGACAAGACCTGCCTCAAATCCAGTCTCATTTACCAAAGGAATTGGAAAACAGGGATCTATGGTCAATCATCTACCTGGACTTCCTTCACAACAGTTTTACAGAAACCAGGCTGCTACGGCAAAAGTGGGACTGTCCTCAGCTGTATAAACAGCTGGTTTAAAGAGAAGAAAGGTTATTCAACAGTCAGTTTCTCAGTGAAAGGAAGAAGTCCCAGATACTCCTGTTGGAGCTTGTACTCTTCAATATTCACAAATTATTTAGAAAAGCAGCTGAAGAGCAAGAGGTCAAAGTTTGCCAGTGGCATAGCTCTCATGAAAATTGAACAATCCTTCAGAAGGTTCTCATAACACCAAATAACTGAGCAATAAAACAAATTATGAAATTCAGTGTAGATGAATGGAAACCCTTGTGTTTCCATACACAATAATGAGCTCTGAATGAGCTGTTATGTTCAAAGAGATCAGCAAATTTAGTAGATCAGTCCACAAAAAGATCAGCTCAATAGTAAAGAGCCCTGGAATATAAGAAATTATTAGGGAAGTGTAGAAAGCAAAACAAAAAACATTAAAATGCCACTGTAACTCCATGATGCAATGACATTTTAATCAGTATAGTGGTTCTGGTCCATCCATCTGAAAAATATTATGGTGGAAGTGGAAAGCTACGGAGAAGGGTAAGAAAAACGGTCAAAAGTTTGGGATGGTTTCTGTTCAGAGGATGCCTACGCAGAACTTCCCAGTCTAGGAAAAGAAAGACTGAAGAGCAAGATGAAAAAAAGTCTACAAAATCATTTTTTGCTTGGACATGGTGACTTGAGGACTGGTTACGCTCACTTCAAAAAGTTAATAGAAAAATATACAAAGAAAAAAACCCAAGGGGTGTTAAACATAAGGATGCCATGTCTTTTTCAGAGCTATTGTAGCTAGAAAATGAAAAGTACCAGTGAAGTCTTGTGTATGATCGTTATTGTCTTTGTACTATTTTCTAGACATCCACTATCGATCTCCATTCTGATTTCCTTCCCCATGGTGGTCTTTGCTGGAGACATAGCGATGGGCTGGATGGATCTTCAGACTAATCCAGCACTGACTACTTCTGCTTTTATGTCTTGCTTTTGAAAGCAGTGCCACCTCCCTTCCCATTTGCCAGAAGCTCTCTTCGGACTGCACTGTAACTGCTCAACACCTCCCACATCCACAAGAGGAGGACAGGTAGGGCTCTGCCAAATTCAGCCTCCCACTGCCGCCTGTGCCATTGGAAATTGGTCACAATTTGTCCGCTCAAATCACACAACTGTAGGAAATTCAGGGTCACTTCCGCACTGTCCAAAACAGTTTGAAAGCTGAATCTGCACAAGCCTGATGACAAGTATCTGCAGATTAACTCATTTTCTAGTATTTTTGCACACCTCCACCCCCAGCAGCTGACTGCTGGCTTGCCAGGAAGAAACCAGACCCAATGGACTCTAGGGTGCCCAGCTTCTGGGTGGCCTCTCAGGTGAAATGGCTGGGACAAACTTCTGTGAAGATTTGTGTCCTCATACAGAAATGCCGGTGCTGTGGTGGGTTGTCCTCAGCTAAAAAGTAACACCTTTGCACGTGGATAGTTCTGTGCAGGTACTCCAAGTCGACAACATTATCCTAACCTGGTAACTGTCCCAGGACTGTCATTGCTTCCCAATCTGTTTTGTCCTTTGCTCTTTGGACCCAGAAATTCCTAAAAGTTCTTCCACTGACTCTTCCTGAACATTTGCTTGAAAGTAACAGTTTTAATTCATAGCCTAAATCCATGGTTTTCATATTCCTATGTACTTAACACAGCAAGCACGGTGTGTAACTGCAATGCCTTCTGCCACCCAAGGCTGCACATGGGGATGGCTGCCAATAACTTTCTCTCCTGGGGCCGCAGCCAGCGTTCCCAGAATTCTGTTTTTTCTGTCACAAAGAAATTCTTAACAGATCACAGACAGGAGTTCAAGGACGAACCGTGCAGAAAAACAGAATTTGTGCTACAGATAACGTGTCTGGATGAGGAACGGTTCCAACAACCTGCAAGGTCCTTGGCTGTTGGAAGTCCCTTTGCTCCTACTGTTGGCACAACTTTCCTACATCAGCACACCAAGTGGCTCCTCTTGGCTCTCAGTGATCCTTTCAACTTTGCATTGATGTCATTCCAAGAAAGACATCTCTTTCTCTTCCATAGATGGCTTGGCTTTGTCTTTCTGAATTGCATCGAGTGTTTTCCATTACTAGATTGCAAGGAAATAGCCCGTTCGGCTTTTCTCCACCAAATCCTACTGGTCACATTTCTTCAAAAACTTGCAGTGAGGATTCTTCTCTGAATTTTCAGTATCTTACCATTGTCTCTAGAGAAAACTCAGGCTAACAGACCATTTTGCTATGGTAAAAGAGGTCCTGGAAGAAAGAAGGTGGTGCGCCATAAAATGTCAAACCTGGAATCCTCCAGCAAAAGGAGAGGATAAGTGAACTCAGCTTCATTAATTTTTTTGGAGATCACGGGAAAATAGAGGAAAGCTTTGTCAGAAGACAGACAGGATAGGCAAGTGACATCTGTTGGAAAGAGTATCACAACAGGTGACTGCAGCACCGAATACAACACAATGCTGCTTCTATCTCCTTTCTGATTGCCGTCCCGTCATACTGGGTCTGGCTGGAATAGAGTTAAATTTTCTTCATAGCAGCCCATGCGGTGTTGCGTTTCGGATTTGTGAGGGTGACAAGTGCTGATAAGACACCAGTGTTCCGGCTACTTGCTGAGCAGTGCTCGCATGACCTCAAGGCTTTCCCTTTTTCTCACTCTGCATCCCTCCCAGCAAGTAGGCTGGGGATGGACAAGAAGTTGGGAGCGGACATAGCCAGGACAGTTGCCCCAAGCTGATCAAAGGGATATCCTGTACCATATGATGTCATGCACAACAAATAAAAGCTTAATGAAAGGAGGAGGATGCAGGGATGTTTATGGTTACAGTTATTTGTCTTCCCAGGTAAACACTATGCACCTTGGGACCCAGGAAATGGCTAAACACCTGCCTGCTGATGGGACACAGTAATTAAATTCCTGATTTTGCTTTGCCTGCATGCAGCTTTTGCTTAACCTGTTAAACGGTCTTCATCTCAATTCACAAGTCTTGCCTGCTTTCTACTTCCTCCCCATCCTGCAGGAGAGCGGAGCGAGCAAGCAGCCAGGTAGATGCAGTTGGCCAGGGTCAACCCATCACACCCACACACGTGCGGGGAATATTCCCACTTTTCACACAAAACAATTGCCTCCTCACGACTGCCTATATTTGACAGGTAGGCTTGGCCAACCTTACACTTCTTCCACACTCTCTGGAACAAGCATAGACGAGACTGCATACCGACATCCTCCTCACTGCCATCGCTGGCTGCTCAAAAAAAAAAATAATCTCCCATACGCGAGCCTCTTTGCTTTGCACATTTACCAAGAAAGGACACACAACATCTGTGCGCACCTGCTCCATAAGCAACTCAGCCTGTCAGGCCACGGGATGCAGGCCCCTGGCCCAACCAACACACTCCTTTCCTCAGGTGCTCATCTGTCTCGTCTGTGCTGCTAGCTCTGCGATGCTTGGGCTGCATGATAACGCAGGTTATGAGGCCCAATGCACTCACATCATTCTCTCTCCACTGTACATCAGCCCTTCATTAGGTGTCTGTTTCCCTATGCTTAACTATGAGATTTCTGCCCCAAAACACTCACTCCATACACAGTGAACCCATGGATACACATGACAGTATCACCCTTACTTGCTTGCTCTATCACAGGCACTTGCCTCTTATACAGTAATCTCAATCATTAAAGACTTTAGTTTCATCATGTACCTTCCTTCTTCACCCACCGTTGCGTGTTCGATGTATCATGTTCTCCTCCGCTTCCCTATCGCAAGCTCTTCAGGAGCAGGGACCATCTTTTTCTTCCCTTGTAAAAGGCTGTCCTGCCTTTCTAATCCACTTGTTTTTCACTGTCAAGATGCATACTAATAAGGAACATAGGGCTGACACAGTCTGCTAGGCTCTCCAAAGATACATCTCCAAAGCAACATCCTTCGCCAAAACCCTATATATTCACTAGGCATCCACGTGATAATAGAGAAAAACGTTGCAGATGAAAAATTGATTAAAATACAGAAAATAAGAACAGTAGCAAATAGTCTCCCATGAACAGAAGTCAGCAATAGAGTTCTACAGGGATCAGTGATGTGGAATATAATCGTTAGTGGACAAGGACAAGAAAAAAACAATGACAAATTCTGTTGGCAAAACAGTTATTCATGGCTGTAACAATAAAGACTGAAGAACTGCAGAAGGGCCTTACAAGATTCAACGACATGGACAACAGAGGGTAGTGAAGGACGTCCATACAACACATGACAGAATATGCTGGGAAGATACACTGCAAAGATCTATAAAAATTATGGCAAAGACAGTTTGAGTGTACATTCTCTCCTACAAGGCAAAACTAAGGTAGCATCAAATGAAGGTAGCAAGAGACATGTTCAAATAATGACTGAACAAATTAAGGGAAAAGATACTCAAGAACTGTTAAAGATACCACCCCTGGATAAAGAAATATGCCTTTTTTTTGCTTCAACAAGTTATTATTCAACATAATTCTGTTTCAAAAAAATACACACGGCCCCTGCAAAAATAACCCCACAACCAAAGTTCAACATTGCAAAGCTGGCAAAGGCCTTATAAAGGCTTACAAAAATAACGGTAAGAGGCACGGATCTAGATAACTGTCAGCAGGGGTTTCTACTGCGTCCATCTTCATATCTCTAAGAGGTCTTGTATAAGTATTTGCATTATTACTGCCTAAAGTCTAATTCCCAGATCACTTAAATAGCATTTATTAAACAATGACCACTGACCTTTTATGACAACTGACAGTTCTCAGGAATTCACAAAAGTTGTCATGCACTATAAAACATTAGGAAAACAAAAAAATATCTACAATTGGGGTTTGCAATTTACATTCAGTTTCTAAGAGATAGGCCATGGAATTCCAAAGTGGGAAAGTTTATTTGCTAGGACCAATACAGAAACTCCTCAATTCAAAATATAGAGAATACACTAATAAAAATGCCTATCTTCTGTATTCTTTGATATATATGTTCTAGAAGCAGAACTTGATGGTCCAAGTCTTTTATTTCTGGTATATAACAATAAACCTATACTTTTCTAAATACAAACATACTCAAAACATAAATGTCATCAAGATCCTCCATCTACCAGAAATATTCGTGTTCATTTAAACAACTAATTTCTTCTTGAAGTCACTGAAATTAATATGGTCCAGATCAGCAGCATCAGTATTTCAGCTTTGCTGCATTTTTTTACGCATCTCTTCAAGCGCTGCTTCTCGTTCTCTTAAGAGCTGTTTAAGTCGTTTTATTTTTTCATCCCGTATCGTTTCATCCAAGTCTGGTGGAGTCAAAGGGAAAGCATCATCTCTGAAAGAACCTTCAAGAACTGAAGTGTCATCTTCACAAGACACTAAAACTGGAATACTTGAGTCTGTAACGTCACTATATTGAGAGTATGGGTCTTGATCCGAGTCCCTGCCTATAGGTGATATAACAAAGTCTGTGGAAATACTTTGCTGTGGCAAGACTGGTGGAGGTGAAACACTTCTGTTATGTACACTGGAACTTGAGCTGGTATTTTCTGAAGTTGGACTTGTGGTTGATTTGACTGAAGTTTTCCTTCTCTTTCCACTGTCTGACAGTGGTGATGATTTTATTTTTCTTTTCTTAGTCAAATCCTCTTCCAGATCCACAATTATCTGTACAGTCAAGAAACATACAAAATATACTTCTGTTAAACTGAGCATCGTTCTACACTGTAACATCACAGTTCACTAAGCATAAATTACAAGTTATTTGTTGCAAGCTTCGTAGAATTACTATATGGAAGATGTTTCTTTAAGCAATTTGAGCAAACATACCTCCATGTACAATATTCTTCTAGCAAAGATTCCCAATTAACAATTCCAGAACACTAAATTCCTTCCTAAGTCAACAGCGCACTTCTGCCTTGCCTATGCATACCTACCATCTCCTGTTGCTGCTTAAGTTCTTTAACTGTAGTGTAAGACAAAAGCATTCTATCTAATGGGAAAATTCAAAATGTAGAAGAATTCTTCATGCTTTCATTTCCAAAAAAGGTCAAACATTAGCAATAATGTCCATTACAAGACTGCATTCCTCCCAGCTGTTTTGTTATTTAAATGTTAATGTACTTTACTAAGAGCAGTCAGTAGATCAGCTCAAAGCAGGGCTCTTAACATAGAATCATTAAAACCTGAGAAAGCCTTTGACTGGGTAGAGTAGAACCATACATAAGAAAATTTAGAACACTACGGCTGAACAGAACTACTTTGGATGGATAAAATCGTTTTAATGCATTAAGATGGAAGCCCTTACATCAAGGGCACCTTTCCAGAAGCACCGAAGCAAGTTCCTAGCCAACAACACAGGACTAAGCTTATAAAGACAATTGTAACTCTGTAAGATTAGACAAATACACAGGTAAATTTCTTTTAATAAAACCACATATGACTAAGTGGATACCCTTCTTTGGAAGTCAGCCGTACCAAGTCATCTGAGTGACTGAAGTGCCTTGAAATAATGGCACTTGACTGATTTCAAACTGAAGGGTAAAGCCTCACAAGGAATTATTCTTACATTATTCTGCGCTTATCCACTGCACTACTGGATAAACATAATTGTTTGCAGAAGGCTAAATATAAATCAGGGTACAGAGGTATGGTTTCTTTTTCAATAAAGACTATCCCTTTCGCTGTTCAGCCACCACTAGAGGGTCCAGTCTTCTTCAAAGCATTTGTTCTTCAAACTTCCTCCAGTGGAACCCAGAAAAGAGGATAAAAATTCTTAGATGGTACTTAAGTTGTACTGAAATCACACAACTCTGTTGCAGTACACAAACAAGTTCTAGGAACAATTCTCACAGGGACCATAACAGTTACTGACTTGCCCTGATGAATCCAGAGGTGGGAGGGTCCAAATAAACTCACAGCTCTGTATCGACTGTATGTATGCTGCTTTCTCAATGTGTTGCAGTACATATTTTAGCACTGGAAAATTTCAAGATACCTTTTCCTCTTTAACACATTCCTGATGTTCATTTGTTATTTCCACATCTAACGATGATGAACTGCAAGAATCATTTTTCCTTTTCGAGCTGTTACTGGAACAACCACTTTCTTCTGGTTTCTCATTGGAGGTCCTTAACGGTATTCTCTTAAGGTATACTCTCTCCTCCTTAGAAAGACCAAATTTTTTCCTTAATTCCAAGTATTGTTTCCAATGTGGCTTCTCTTGGTGTTTGATTTGAACAACCTTTCCTGGTGAATCCATCTTTTCACACTGGATCTGAAATATAGAAACAGTGAGAGTGCCATCAATCACACTCTCTCTCTCTCTCTCTCACCCCCACACACATGTGTAAACTAAAAACTAGTTACTAGAAAAACAGGTAAACATTTGTTTTGTCTGCCATTCTCCAAGAGTTACATTTAACACAGGTAAGCCAATTTTGAGAAATTATATACATATTACCATAGGTCTAACATTCTTATTAGTTATTTAAAAACCCAAGTATGTTTTGGAACATCCAGAAAATGCACGGTCCAACTAGTAAACCACAGAAGTAAAAGAAGCAACAAGGGAATCATCTGTTCTAAACCTTCAGAGTAACAAAGGGAGATGATGGAAGATCAGACAGTGTCTTTACAATGTCACTTTCAGACTGTTGAATGCATTTCATATTTGCATTGTGGTTGATAATACTAACAAAGCACTATTAGCCATCTCCTGTACCTAACCTCATTGTAACCTCAGCTGTTTCTGATCTTCAAGTCCAGCCTCCCATCAGTATGTCTGGCAATCCATGGGCTTGCACGTTTATGGGCTAAAAGCAGCAAACATTTGATATGCTGTATTTCACAGAGGTTAAAGCAACTGAGAATGCTTATACTTGGCATCACACAGAAATGAAGAAAAAAAAAAAAGTCTACTTTAACCATTCTTCATGTAAGGAACAATCAAAAAAGAGGCCTTGCAGTCTGTTGCAATGATTAAATGTCCAAAATTTGCACAAATATGCTTATCTGACATTTATCTTCTGCCTGGTCAACACAAGCAAGTATAATTTAGCTTCAGAATGATTTTTTTATCTGGAGGCAAATTCATTCTGGCCTCTTGAGCAACTGAGCTACAATCCTTCATGGCTAGAGTTTGTGGGATTTGAGGCTAAGGACTTTATACATATTTTTGATGTTATGATCTTAAAAGAATACGTAGGTCCAGCCTGAAGAGGGAAAGCCATTAAAGAACTCAAGAGTTTCTTCTGCCTGACATGAAACCATGAGTCAAAGGAGGTGGATCCCTCCCCATCATGGCATGAAAGTAAGGAAACACAGCTCCTGCCTTTGGCTGGCTGAGCTAGCGGGGACTGGAGCTGGCTTAGTGCAACACCAGACTTTGTCTCTGGATGACAAACCCCGCTCTTCCACCTTGTTCTCCTCTGTGTAGCCGCAAACTTCTCTACTTTACATCACACCTACAACACAGTCAATGGCTGTGCTGTGAGAATGTGGCATCAACATTAGAAAGCAGATAGCTCCCAGAGCTCAAACAATTAAACTTTCCTATAGATTCAGTTATTACTGACAATTTATCTTGTGAAGAAATAAAAAGTCATCTTTTCCTTGCCCCTTTCTTTTCTTTATGCGTTTTCTCACTTCCACAGTGTTATCTTACTGAAAAAAAAAAAAAAAAAGAAAAAAAAAAAAAATCATTTACTGATTAGAACCACACTTTAGACCAGCATTTCCAGTGACAGGATACCTGGTTACAAAAAAATCTGTAAACTTATTAATAGCCATTTCATTCAAATAGAACCAAGACCATATAATAATTTGGCAGAGACTGAGATGGGCATGTTTATTGGAGAGAGTTACCTTTTGCCAGTCTTCACTGAAAGCACACGCTTGCTTAGACTGAGGTAAAACAGCACTTGCTGCTTTGGGGGAATGAATCTTTTCTTTGCCATTTTGGCATACATTTTCCTGTGTCCCTACTGCTGTAATAGGGGTCACTCCACTTGAAATGCTCTCGGTGAAGGGCAAACTCTTTCTCTGGTTTACAATGGAATTCTGCTGATTAACACTTGGTGTCACCAGAGATGCAGGTGCAGATTGTAAGTCATTTCTTAAGCCAGTTGGTGAAGAATTCTTTGAGTTTGTGCACGGTTTTGGATCTTTCTGAGACAGCACCATTCCTTTGTTTTTTGACAATACCAGATTCACTACTTTATTGGTTATTTTATTGACTGCAGTAGAATCAATTAGCTTGGATGTCTCCTTTTTAAGTGAGGCATCAAAAGAGGAAGATGCTTGTTTGTCAGCTTGGGCTGACAGAACATCAGAGCCTCTTTTGGTCAACAAATAGACTTTCCCATTGTACATGACAAGAGCATTATCTTTAATAGGTGTGATTTTTGTTTGGCTTCCACCAGGACCACTTGAACAGAGTGGTAAAATATTTGCAGAGTTAACTTCTACATTCTTCATGTCTGACAAAGTTTTCAAGATCTTGGAAGCCATATTATTTGATGACTTTACAGGAATAAGGCAAGGCGCTGATGACTGTGGACTTTCTTGTACAATCCATTTCATTGGAGTTTGCTGGCACTGCTGACCATCAGATGTTACTGTCTCAGGAGAAGAACTATTTCCCTTTTGTGTAGTTGTCATTATTAATGTTTTTGAAACTTCCGCAGCAGGTTTTGGGCAAATGGCTTGCAAACGCTTGGGAAGTACTGTTTTCACCGTGTTCACTGGTGACACGTAAATAACAGTTGGCATTTTTGTGCTGTCAGCTCCTCCAGACACATTTGTTGCTGCAGCTGCAAGTATTTTTTGCTGTATGGCAGGTGGTAAAAAAGAAGCTGGGACAGATTTCACTTCTGCATCAGCTGGTATCTGGAGGTGGTGGCCAGAGGGCAGTACTGGAGACTTCACAGTAACTGGAAGACTTTTTGTGTTTACCAACATGTATGCAGTGCTACTCTGGTTAGATGAACTTGTTACAGCAATGTTCTGCAAAGACAGTCTATCAACAGAAACACAACCGCTCTGGATGTTAGCAGTTGATTTTGGAATTAAGCTTTCTTTTTCAGAACCTGCCCTAACACTTTCCTGTTTGTCTAATGTCCTTGTAAGAATAATCTTTCCAGGATCAGGAGACTGAAAAACAGGTATCTTAACAGATGAAGGTGTAGTAGTATTGGCAAGCTGTGTCTTAAAAGTAAGATGGACTGGACTAGAAATATTCGCTTTAGAATTATTTGGCATGGCCGAAGACTGAACTATTGGCACAAAGCTTCCAGAAGATTTAGAAATTGGAATTAATTTCAGAAGATTTTTTCCATCTGGTCCCGTCGTCTGAACTACTCGGTACATACAGCCTGCAATGCTTAACAAAACAAAGAAAAGAGAAAAGAAAAAAGAAAAACGAAAGATAGCGTAAGTGAACACAGCACAGATATTTTAATTAATGCGCATCAGTGAATTCCATACCCAGCACTGCTACACATTAGAAGCAGATTAACTACTGAAAAACACTAGATCTAATCTTCAGAAACTTCACTGGCAAAAATCATACTGATTTTTGGGTTAGCATTTCAGAATACCACAGGCTATCTGACAATAATGCCCAACTTTTACATCACAGAGTAGCAAGAAATGGCATCCTTTTCAGATAAAAATAAGTTAAAAGACCCAAGAAAACACTTTACATTAATTCTCCTCCTCTTCTACTTACAGGGCCTTTCATTCTAAAAAAGAAAAACGCTATCTCCAGATTTCACAGAGTAGCCCTATTTTTTGCTTTCCCATCTCCCTGTTACTATTAATACCCCTACTTAGTGCTATGAAGTATGAATTTCAGGAAAGCTTCAGGAAAATATAGGCAGATGAGCTGCATGGCAAGATGGAAGCAGAAATTACTTCAGACACGTACATACAAAAAAAGAAATTAAGATGCAGAACACATTTATTTTGTGGAATAGGATGCAGGGTGACAAACCCATATGCCTACATCTCACCTGCCCACTCATTCTTTAGGCAGATATAGACTACAAAAGTGGTCATCTTCAAAGAGATGAAAAAAAAAAAAAGCCACCTCAAATGCCGTCAAGGTACATACACTTATGAGAACAGAAGTCTAAATCTAGGAAGGAAAAGGCTTCAAAAACAAGGAGGAATACATGGGAACAGCACCAGTGAAAGCTGAAGAGTAAATACAGATTTTTTGCAGGTGAAGATAGGAACTCAAAACATCAAACAGACAGATAGAACCTTGTCAAACCAAAAGTTAGTTGTGACTGCTTCGAATGCCCTGATTTTTCAGGTCCATTGCAAGACACCATCTTTCCCACTTCAAATGAGTTTGCCCGAATGCAAGCATCTTCCCCAAAGAACTCTTGGACTCTCAGCAGAACAATCTAATGCCCAAAGCACTGCAGAAGCAACGTGACACGTTGAGATATATATGATCAAAATGGAGCTTCCCTCACTAGTAAAGAAGAGACCAAATGAACTGGAAAAGTAGGTTTCGTGGTCTTGACATCAGATCCAGAATGATTAAAAGGCAAAGCTGCCAACTCCACTTTCAGTCACCAAGAGCATTCTAGCTCTGTCCCATTGACTTTCTACATCAATAAGTGCACGGATAACATGGACATGAGATTATTACCCAGTCCCAGTCCAGATGACATCAGCATTGTGTTCTGTTTACTGTCAAGTTGTTTTGAAACACTGGCATTTTTTCTGGCAGTGAAGCATTACAGTTTGGGCTTCCAACTCAGTTTGGAATAGAGTGACTAGGAGATATCATTCACATGTCCCACCGCTGTATCTGCTCAAGAAGTCAGTCAAGACATTGCCTTTTCCCATCAAGTGAGAAGTCACAAGGATGCTCTTCGCTCCCAGAGTTGGACAGTTCCTGCTACAGTCTGAGGGGTCACATCCCCCTTGATGGTTGACATAAATAACCATGCTATTGTCTGTCTAAAACATAAAGGCTTTAGACATGCAGAGCTTTCCTCGCTGTAACCTTAAAATTAACTCCCACATCCAATATTTTGGTACAATGCCTCACTTCTAGGCATACTGTGCGAAAAAGCAGACATTGCATGATTTATCAGTGCACTGGGCAGGAAATTGTGCAATACTTTCGTTTTAACAATAATGTACTGAAAATGAAAACATGGACAATGTACCACATGGTTCCTAGTGGAAGCTGCTATCGGACATTTTAGTAGTAAAATGGAGTTGGATGTTCTGGAATCAGAAATGATAGTTGAGAAGGACTAGCACATCTTACAAAAATATTTTTGCTTAAACAAAGAGCGATTAGAAATATTTATATGTTTGAACTTAATTAAAGCAGAAAAGATTCACTTTTGGAGCCACTTTAAACCTCCTAGCACTACCGATAATGCAAAATTGGGAAGTCCAGCACTGAGCTCCTGGACGGCTTTTTGCATCTGTATTTTTTATATCTTTGCTTTGGCTCTCCCAATGCTTCTTTAATAACCCCGTGATCCACAGTCTCAACTCTTCTTCTGTTCTATATATAAGAATTAATATTCTGAATGATTATCATATTCTTTATGATTCTATGATTAAGGCAAATTCAGAAGGAAATTTTCAGCAAGTTCCACAGACATGGAACTGCTGAACACTACAGCTTTTACAGAGCAAACGGGCACTTACCTCCGCTCAAACTAACTAGCACTGCAAATAGGGACCAAAGGGCAGAAGAAACCTCCAAAGAGGCACGCTCCTCCACCTGTCAAAGCAAGGGGATACCTCTAACTTTGGGGCAAGAGGAGGGGGAGCAGATCAAAGAGAGAGGAAGCAAGAAAAACAGAGAGAGAAAGAAAGGGATGAAATAGAGGGTGCATTTACATGAATATTTTCTTCAGC
Source organism: Scopus umbretta (assembly GCA_013400535.1). Lineage (NCBI taxonomy): Eukaryota > Metazoa > Chordata > Aves > Pelecaniformes > Scopidae > Scopus > Scopus umbretta. Next base: position 4,825 of record VZTL01059098.1, on the reverse strand, counting down.
AGCAAAGCCGGTTTCCAGTGCTCACTTCCGCTCTTCTCGTTTCTACCCTGAGTCACTGTACGCCTCCCTTTTGATGGACTTAAAAAAACTGGTTTTGACACTGTGCTACAAACAGGACATTTTAAGTAGGCTGAGGAAGAAACCTCCTTTAAAAAAAAATCCAGTTTGTCTGAACCCCAGATCATTCTGCTTTTCATGATTACAGAAGACAACTGCACCTTTTTATCTTCACACTCTATGCAAAAAGAGCAAGAATCCCCCCAAATTACAGTTTTCTGGAAAATACCATTCTTTTACTTGAAACAAATAGCAGGATTGCAGAATTACAAAAAGCTAAAAGATAGACAAGAAAAACGGAAAGGAAATGTTCAGAGGAGCTATTGAGAAGTTGTATTCACACATACAGTGAGTATGTGTGAATGCATTGTTTGAGTAAATACTCAAGCATCTATGAAAGGAAAGATGTCATCAACAAAGTTTTTAGATGCTTTTGCTACTTCAGATATAAGTTGAAAATGCTTCACTGTATGTATCTCACGTTACTAAAGACTTTTCCAAGTGATACAAAGAAATATCCAGGACTGATGTTTCATGTTACTAAAATAAAATTTAAAAATTTCAGCTTTTTCATACATTATTGAGTGATGAAGAGGAAACCCGGAAGCTATTTTAATTCATTCTGCAGACCACTGTTTCTTTGAAGAATATGGTCTAAGAATCCCTTAAGCAGAGTGAAGAAATCTTTCCATCAGTATCCCCCTTTAAGACTGTCAGATTAATTTAGTTTAAGAACAGGCTAATTTGTTTCCTCCAAAAAAATAATAATAATAGGAATTCTGTAAATCATGTCAAGTTGTACTTGGGGATTTTCCCCATAATTAATGAATTAATGAATTAATGATTCCTCTTCATCCTCCTTCACTTCCCTACCCGACAAATATAAACCTCCTCAAATCTCATACATTAACACTTAGAAATAATTCTGTTCTTACGGTAATTTAGCATGGCCCAAGGCCTGAATATAAGGCAGATCCCTGAACAGAATTTGAGGACAATAAGCTCATGGAAAGCTCATGGAAAGAAGGAAGAAAAAAAACACAAGTGGTGAACTGGCAGAAATCTTATCAAATGTCACCATAGAAACTATCATATTCAGGTAATCTGCTTTCTTTAAAAAAATAATTCTGTGACATTCACAGAGGCAACTGTCAACTAGACGACATTTTTCTTGACCCAAAAAGGTCATTATTTCTTTAGGTAAACAGTCTGCATGGCAATATTGAAATCTTCCTCATCAACAATGGAAATGGCATTAAACAAGCTGTGAAAGCAGAGATAACAGAAAGAAACAGGAAGATTGGTTTATTTATTTATTTCTACCAAGCTAGAAAAAGAAAAAGAATAATAGCCTACATTTCCCTCAGTTGAAACAGAATTCCTGTTTTCTTCACTTATACGATCAGGCACACCAATTTTATTTTCTACAGTTCTCATCCTATATCATTTATTACTCCTACTAAGCAGCAAGCTCAAATAACAAAATACTGAGTATTGAAAAATTCATTTTCTGTCCCTAATTTCTGCATTAACAAAAATACCTTCAGAATATTTTCAGTAAATAAAACCATTCACCAAATCCATTGCAACCACCAGGGCATCGCAAGACACTACTGCAACAGAAATCATGATCATGCCATCTAAAAATATACCAGCGGAGATAAAAAAAGACAGAAAGACTTGCTCAAACTTCAATTATACTTCAAAGTTGTCAGAAGAAACATTCCTTTTCAGCAGAAGCAAGCTACTTTTTAGTCTGCCTTGAATCCCAGCTATTACTTGAGAGACAACTTTCATCTTCTACGAATATGAGTAAATCAAACAGGGACTACAAGCCACTACAAACTTCAGAGAATCAACTCCATTTATTTTAATGGGCTAAACTGAATCCAGGAAGCAGCAAAATAACATTTATTTTAAATTGGAAGCATGCACCTAGAGACAAAGCAAAATTAATCGACTGTAGTCTATGATTTTATATGGCCACATGCCATCCATGGATTAGCTGATTGTTGTAACAAAATATTTTTTGTTATTATTACCTGAAGGAAAGCTGGAAATTTATGTTGAGTTTGCATATGAAGCTTGGAATCCTGTCCAGAATTTGGGTCCAAACCATTCCTAATGGCTTGGGGTTTTATCATAATCCAGAAGCTTTCAACAATGGCAGAATAAACATGTTCAATTTGACAATAATTTTATATGGAAACCCCTTCATCCATTGTGGAATATTCCTTGGAGTACAGATAATTATTTTAGGATGTGCTAACTGCCGGGAAATGGTCCCTGTGCTTTATTACAAACCACAGCTTTACCAATCAATGACCAGGTCCTCCTTCAGCCGTCAAACCTTTGGCAGAATTGCAAAGAGCAGCAACAGCGCCAAAGCTACATCCAGCGGCCACAGCAGCCTCGCGGCTCTAACAAGATAACCCGAAACTCTTCACTGAGCAGATGCAGCAGAGAGCTCCAGAGAGACGAGCAAAATGCATCAGGAGCCAAACCACGACTCGAGCAGCCCGCCCCTGCTGAGTTCGGGCCAGTTTAAAGCAGGAATGTAAACACGGAGTCTCAGGCAGCCTAGAAAATTTCCTTGGCGTTATTAGAGTCGGTGTTGTCCGGCTCACATGGGATCTACGGTTGCACGTTTCCGTTGTAGTTGAATTAACTGGCTGGCATAAAGCCGATCTACTACAGTACAAGGTTAAACCCCCCGCGCCTCGCATCCCTCTTCCCTCTCTCAACTTCCTGGCCGCCTCCGCAGGAGCCTAACCGCGCCGTGACTCCACCGGCCTCGGGCAAACACGGGCCCCTGACGGCGAGGGAGCGAGCGACGTCGTGCCAGGGCGAGCGCGCCGCATGGCAGGGTGGAGGCGCGAGGAGCCGGGAAGGGCGCAGGTGCGGCGGG
>VZTL01059095.1:0-13378 GCA_013400535.1 Scopus umbretta | reverse complement strand
TGCAATCGCTCCCCACCCGCTGAGCGGNTCGCTCCCCACCCGCTGAGCGGTGCCCAGCCTGGCCCCGAGCAGCGATCGCTGCCCCCCAGCCAACTCCCCCCAGTTTCTATAGGGAGCATGACGCCGTATGGTATGGAATAGCCCTGTGGGCAGGCTGGGGCAGCTGGCCTGGCCGTGCCCCCTCCCGGCTCCTGGTGCCCCTGTCAGAGCATGGGGAGCTGGAAAGGCCTGGGCTGGTGTCAGCGCTGCTCAGCAACAACGGAACGCTCCGTGTGTTACCCGCGGTGTTCTCATCCCAAATCCAACACGCAGCACTGTGCCGGCTACTGGGGAGAAGATTAACTCTATCCCAGCTGAAACCAGGACAGCAGAGTATGAATCATTGTTGCTAAAACAGAAAGTTGTCTTGTCCCAGAAAACCATGATGCCAAGTACTGATGTGGAGTCCAAGGAAAAAGAAAAGCGCATAGTGCCATTTATCTGTACACCAATCAACTCTTCATAACAGCAGTCACCAGCAGCATGTTTATAATGCTTTGTATATGATAACTGCCAGAGTTAAGGGCAAGAGAGTTAATTTCTTTATAATGAATGTAGCCTTTTTATGCAGCTTGCAGACAAACAATTGATTGTCTTCAGTTCTGAAAATATTCATCATAATTTCCTCTTTAACTTCAGAACCTGTGAGTAGAGAAGCTGGATGATTACTTACAATGCATAACACAAAATACATTCTGAAGTCTTTGAATGAACCCTGAATTCATTGATTTTTCAGCAACAGTGACACACATGATAAAAATTATAAAGGAGCCTCTGTACGTGGAATGATTAAGCAGATTAGGACTCTTCAGTTTAAAAAATGAATGACTAAGGGATCTGGTGGAAGTCTATGAAAACATGAGTGGCGTGGAGAAGGTGTCAGTTGTTCACTGTTTCTTCTAACAGAAGAACTAAAGGACATCAGAGCTGCTAGTAGGCAGGTTCAAACACCTAGTGTGTGTGTAGTTAATCAGCAATGCTTGCTGCAGAATAGTATAAACAGTAGTGGCCTATTTGTGTTCAAGGTAAGAACAGACAAATTCATAGCTAAAAAGCCCATGAAAGATTATTAAATACATGACAACCACCTCAGTCTCAGGAAGACCCTGGGATACAAATTGTGAGAGGTAGGATGGTTTTGGCAAAAAGCACCATGGTACGCTAGATCTGTCTTTATACTCAACTCTAGCCATTTGCTCGTGGTCACTTGAGAGCAGGGTACTGGGTTAGACAGGCCTTTGACGTGCCTCATATGTATTTATTGCATTCTTATTCTCCCAGTTATTCCTTTGCTGGTCGTTGCTGCTGTGTGAATAGTTGTAGAAGTCTATTTTTTCTACGATCACATATTTCCATACACCATCTGAATAACTGAAACTTTATACATGGGAGAGTGCCTGTATAAATACTTACAAATGCCAACATATATCACACCATAAATATGAGTAGATATTGCTGACTGTACAAGAAGCATGATTCTCTTTATATTCTTGCAAACAGAAGCTTTTTATAAATGCTTAAATACGTAAACAGATAGGAAGAAGTTCAGTGAAGACTAAAATCAAAAGGTCATTCAGACTTTATATACCACAAGTGCTTTCACAGTGGAATTGCTCCCTTTGTTAACCCCCTTTTTTTCCCCTAATTTAAGATTCAGAGCTATTCTCTTCATCCAGTGTAAAACAAAATGGCATTTCAGGATGTTCTATAATGATCTCTCAAATCAGCTGATACTTTGGTTTTGAAAGCACTTGCTACTTTTGTCTAAAAGAAGTGTTCAGCAATCATATTGGATCATACATGAACCTGGGGCTTAATTTATCAAAATTATTATCAAGAAATATTATTTTTCTAAGAACAAGTGAGTCCAACCTCTACCACTGTATACTGCAGAGATTTCACTTCCTTTCTTCAAGTATCCAAATCCTGATAGTCTCTTTTTCAAAATCTCAAGCGATACTTTTACAGTTTTTCCCATATCTCTCTAAAGTTCTACATTTTTGCATGCGGTTACCCAAAGATATTTTTAAGTTTCCATTTACAATGCACCTCTGTATTTGTGCCTACAGAACATTTGATAATTAACAGATACACTGTCACTGATGCATAAGCAGTCAGGATTTATCATTGGTTAATAGCCTAATTACCTTCTCCTGCTTTTGTACCTAACAGCTTTTAAAGTTGGTTTTGTTTTTTTTTTTTTTCCCCCTTTGTATTAAAGACCTTTGTTATAAGCATATTAGGACTGGAATTAGGAGTTACTACCTTTTTTTCTTGCCTCACACATGCTATCCCAGGACAGGGAAATGTTATGTTTCTCAACATTGAAACAGTCCACATGTAGGGATTCCTTGTGCTCTGGGCCCAGAAAGCAGTTCATCATGAATCTGCACAAAGAATCATGGGAATCCTGTGTTTAATTTACTGAATGCTTGTTAAACTTAATCCATCTGGAGCAAAATACTTATGATTCAATAGAATTATATTTTGAAGAAAAACCTCTAACTTCTTTCTTCCCAGAAGCATGCCTGCTAAAATGTATTGAAAAAAGCATTCTCAGGACATTGACTTTTAAAATGCCGCTGAATGCCCTATGGGAACTTGAAAGAGTTACTGTCTAAGGGTCTTTCATTGTCAAGATGGGATAAAGAAGAAATAACAGCAGCATGGATTTTCTTCTGAAAAGCATGTCATTCATTATTTATGGAACAATACTTTCTGATTGCTGTTCCTCTGGAATCTAAATGTACAATAGCATTATTCATCATTTCCACCAAAAGATTTGTATTGACTCTGCTACAGGGAGTCTGGCTGCTTACCTCTGACATTCCTTAAGAAAAAAAAAATTTAGGCTAACCATGCAGCATGTTTTAAAACAAATTGATTTCAATAGGAGAGATCAGAAAGGTCTAAATGTTTTTCTTCTTTTCCACCATTAACTTTCTGTCAAATGGCAATTTGTAATATCTCCATTTGTGAAATATGTTATTACTGTTTTTGGATGGTTGTTGACTTTAACAGCAGAGAGATATATGCAGTAGGACAGCTTTGTGACCCAAAATACACAGAATATTGTGTGCAAAAATCAAAACGTATAATTTTATTTCAATTATGGAGATTTTTTATGAGTGCAAAAATATTTAGCAACCAGCTGTACCTATGATTACATTAACAGTCTAATTTCCCAAAGTTCTTTAATGCCCAGAATCTCCCACTGATGTATGTTACAAGGATATACATTAAATCCATTTATTATTGTGACATAAAAACAGATTTAAGGACCTCATCTTTGACAGCCAGGGTGATATGTTTAACTGGTCACAGATCATGACTTCACTGTTGCTGTGACAATTTACCTCATCAGAATACCCATCCCTTCTTTTGGTAACCTTGTGCAAAATATGCAGCATATGCTTTACAAAATTATATCCATCATGTTTTGCAAAAAAATGAAACCTTTTTTTTTTTTATGTTACTGTATACTTTAATATGATGTTTAAATGAATGGATGACAATAATGATCCTTAATATCAATATTATCAAGCAATAGCTTATTGATGGTTAGTATACTGGTTTGGTCCAGCTACGGTAACGCCGGTGTACTGATAAGAATCAAGCGTGCATCAAATACTGTTTTAAAAAACTATTAAGAATATTTAAAATGCACTGGGAAATATAAAATGTAATTGTAATAAATAATAAACACTGTACTAATTATAGAATCTATATACCTAGTTAGTAAAATAGCTATGACTGTAGAGGGGAAAGAAGAAAAAGTATTCAGCTATTCTAAATGAGCTCAACAATTCAATTATTCTAAAATTATTCTATCCAGGGTCCAATTTTCCTCACTTACAAGCGTCTTACAGCACTTCATAAAGATTTAAAAATTATTAGCAAAGTGTGTGGGTAAAAATGTGTCTAACGTAAGTATGTAGGGGTTGTTAGCAACCCATATTTAATTAGAAAATTAATGTACTGGGAGTCAGTACTCACTTTTTCATTAATTGTGAGCAAGTAGCAAAATGCCCACAGATCTACGTTGACAGCTACTGGAGAGCGGTATAGCTTATTGTTTCTCTGCATTTGTTTGCTTTCATGGTATTGCACCTTTCTGGAAAAAAGACCTTAATTCTTTTCTGTGGGCTGATAGTGGAGCCTAATGTGCCATGACTGGTTTGGGCCAAATTTTGTTTTCACATGAGAAAAGCTAAAAAACTGGTAGAATGGCAAGTAAACCCTTGAATAGGGGGTCATAAATATGAAAAATGTGTGAAAAAATCATTGCGTAAACACTAGCAAAACTGTAAGCTTAATTTTGTACAATGCTGAGCAGAGTTTCAGATACTATGCATCTAATCAGACTGGATTTACTGAGTGCTAATAATCATGTAATAAATACTGTGGTTCTGATTTCCTACAGTGTTCTTCCACTTTCATGATATCAAATTTATCCTTGTCTGCTCAAACAATGGGATAACATAGACATAAACTGGATCAGTCTAGTGATAAATTGTGGCATATAAGACGCCTGGAGGATTTCGATGTAAGGGAACTATACTGCCTGTCCTTGTTTGCTCTCTCTATCAAGTGAAGATACACATGCTTCCAAGTATACTTGATGCACATGACACTAACAAATTATTTAGTCAGTGACAATTTCTGTTCTGTTGGCGATTTTCATGTAATTTGACTACATATATGTGAAATTTTAAAAAAAGCAGTGAATCAAAATTCACTGTTGTATATGAGTCAGATACTTTCTTACAATAATGGATTTCTTTTTTTGACTTATGGAGATATTATTTTCTTAATCAAATTGGCAATAGTTCATTGAATTTACTGTTAAATATTATATTTCATGCCCTGTGTAGTCTTCAGTGTTGCAGATTTCTGGCATTATTCAGACTGATTTAGTAAACAGCTGTAAATAATGTTACTTGCCCTGCAGTGTTTATGCTAGTAACAGCTTTCTCCCTTGTGTCTCATATATGTGAGAATTTCTCTGAAACAGAGCACCTCTTTTCCACCAGGATGTCCATAACTATTGCCATATTTGTTCCTCAGCAGTTGTTTTCTTCTAGTACATCAGACACAGGCTTAGGAGGAGATGCTGCACTGGTCCAATGTTTTTGACTGTTCAGCTACAAAGTTTCCTTTAAAGTGTAATAGTTAAGATTCATGGAGGAAATGGTTAATTCAGAGCACTGAATAACATGATCTCTCCATCTCGCTAAGCCGTACCATGGTATGCTCCGCTCCTGTTGCTCCCTTATCCATTTGCTTGCTAGCCTACTGGCATTTCCAATTTCCTGCTTTCTGTAGAAAAAATCATTCCCCTATCCACTCTAAGACTCTTTTTGTTGATTACTTCTAAGGAAATATTTGTTAAAATCAAGGTTGGACCTAGCTGAAAGCTTACAAATTGGTAATAATGTATACATATGTCCTGGTTTCAGCTGGGATAGAGTTAATTTTCTCCCCAGTTAGCTGGCACAGTGCTGTGCGTTGGATTTGGGATGAGAACACCGCGGATAACACACGGAGGGTTCCGTTGTTGCTGGGCAGCGCTGACACCAGCCCAGGCCTTTCCAGCTCCCCATGCTCTGCCAGGGGCACCAGGAGCCGGGAGGGGGCACGGCCAGGCCAGCTGCCCCAGCCTGCCCACAGGGCTATTCCATACCATACGGCGTCACGCTCCCTATAGAAACTGGGGGGAGTTGGCCGGGGGGCAGCGATCGCTGCTTGGGGCCAGGCTGGGCATCGCTCAGCGGGTGGGGAGCGATGGCATTGGGAATCCTTGCTTTGTGTATTTGTATATTCTTTTATCATTATTATTTTCCCTTCCTTTTCTGTTCTATTAAATTGTCTTTATCTCAGCCCACAAGTTTTACCTTTTTTCTGATTCTCTACCACATCCCTTCAGCGGGGTTGAGGGTGAGCGAGCGGCTGTGTGGTGCTTAGCTGCCTGCCAGGTTAAACCATGTCAGTCCTTTTTGCCACCCAACATGTGGCTCAGAGGGTTGAGATAACAACAGATCTGACCAGCGAGTGTTAAAACAAATTTGTTATAAACATTTATTTTTAGGTTAATAGTCACTGGTCACAAAGTTGATTTATTAGCTCTTGGGCTTTGTGTTTGTTCTCAGAGTTGTGTTTTGTAACGCGTTACTTGCTGTATATGTTCCCTGTTGTGCTGTTTATCATCTCTGGGGGTCTGGATTAAGGTTATCATTTTGCTGTACTGTGTAACACTGGTTTATGATATCATAAAATCACTGGTCATAAGACTAATCTGGTATTTCTATTCAGCATTGCTGTAATCTGTGTACTTCAGGAGCCGTCTCTTGGAACCTATTAATAATTATATTCTTTACCTTTTCTCCTCAAAAAGCCAATTTATGGAACACTTTCCTCAACTACTTCACCTTCCCCTTCTCCTACAGGCTTGTTGCGCCAGCTCTCTAGAATGTTGAATATCCTTGGGATGTTCAAACCAGCATGTTCCTATTGCTTTGTCTCCTGAGTGTGGTTCAGGTCTTCTTTAAGGTTTAACAGCTATTTTAGAACACCACTCGGAGATCAGCACCAAGGCTGGATGGTTATGGGTGGCAGGATGTGTGCCCATATTATCATATGGGCAAGTACCTAGGACAGTGGGCACCTCCAATGTTTTGGAAACTCACTCCTGAACAAGTGCAGAATCCTGAAAAACTGCTTGAATGTTTGATGAAAGCATACTGTCACCCTGGCAATTCCATAGAGACACAAATCACTGCAATGTGCTGGGGCCTGGCTCATGCCTACCGAGCCCTGTTCAACACTGTTCAGTCCCCCCAAGGGGAAGAGAAGGTCTCTGGGTCTGATGACAAAACAACAGGCCCTGTGGCTACTCCAGCCCTGGCAGCAGGCACAGCAGCTGAAACAGAGAACCAACTCGTGCCAATATCTGTCACTTCTATAGACAAGAAGAAATATTGGATATGAAAGTCAGTTTGTTTAGGAAGGGAAGAAACTTCTACTAAGAAGGGGAAGGAGGAAGGAGTGGACCACAACAACATTCCATATTGAAATTCAGTGCTATACTTATAAAGGAACTTATTCCAGTATGCAAGTCTTGTATGTAATGCTTACTTTGATACATGAGCAATTTAAATTTGTCTTACTCTTTCTGATGTTAAGTTATACAGAAAAATAGCAAAGCAGATTTCAGGATATGTCTCTGCATTCTTAAATGAGGCTGATGACTTTTTTCAGCACCATATCTATGGTTTTGAAATGGATTTTTTTATGAGCTTTATAGATAAAGAAACATAAAGAATCTGGTGGAAACTACTGTTCTTCGAAAAACATTTGTATTTCCATTTGAAATGGAGATTCAAGCTCTAGGCCATTTGTCTTAAGATGAGTGTATGGTTTTTCCAAATGAAGCTTTGAAGAATTAATGCATTTAAAATATGAGTTTCTTCTAGCAAATGGAAACCAGAGGATGAATCTATGTGTGATATTATGAAATGAATAAATGCTTGGAAAATGAAAACATTTTCTGACTTGAATATGAATGAAAAATGTCTTGCAAATGATATGGTGAAATTTATCAGGTACTTGCATCGTGTTTGCTTGATAGACTTTGACCCTGAGGTTAAACCAGGAAAGTCTTTTGCTGAAGAAAGTTGGAAATAACACCCAAATAATTCTGAAACATGTATTATGAGCATTGTGAAATGCTCATATTGTAGCAGAAATTATTAAAGTGATTTACATTTATATAGCTTCTACATCAAGACAGTGCCTCCAGAGCTTTATAAAATGAATGCAGAGATCAGTGCAACCAAAATGGGAAGTGTTTGTCTCCAAAACATTTTGTTTTAATATCACATAAGCAACATTATGTGATGTTTTGGACAGAATATGGACACCAGATATTTTGGACACCAAAACTTCCGGGAGAAGTGACTTCACCAGGAAACTTAAGCTAAAACATGAACTCTTAAGAAATGGTGCTATGGAATACTTAAGAAATAGACAGTATACATAATTGTAAAGATTAAATGATGCACACCTTGGGAAATTAGTTTAGGACAGACTTTAAGAAGTAAGGCTGCTCCCCTAATGAAGGCACTGTTTCTCCTTGCTTTGTTTCCCTTTATGTTTTTGAACACTTATGTATTCCTTAGTGATCTCCATCCAGATGACATGGCATTTTGATTCTACTGAGCAGGAGCAACCCTGGTTTCAAACTGAATATTAACCTTCCTAATGCTATTCATGCTTCAAAACCATATATCCATGATCCAAATCCTCAGCTGTGGCCAAGGAAAGATCAATGCTGCTGTGAAAGGAAAGGTCAAAAGAGCTGTTTAAATATACCTGTGTTTGCTTAACTCTGTCACAGAGCTGCAGGTAGTCCTCAGGACAGGAGACGAATCTCATTTTTCTCCTGTTGATGCAGGCATAAAACAGATGTGAAAGAGAAAACACTGAATTAACTGAGAAAGCGAGCTAGGGAGAGCCACTCCTGACTTTTTGCTGGAGCATTTTTACCCAGATTAGTTCTCTGACATAATTTAGAACCATCTGGGGACTCGTGCTTTAGAAGAAACCTACTACATACTCTTGCAACATCAAGCTTTGTGAAAAAGAGGCAAACTGAATTCCCTTTTAGTGTACCTTTTAGTTTACCTCAGCACTGGTTACTCCTTTCATTGACTAACAGAATTATGCTGATTTAATGCACCTTTTTTTTTTTTTTTTAATTCATATCGCAAGCCATACAACACTTGCTAACCATGTGTAACAGCCTCTTAGAAGACTGTGTATCCAGAGCCTTCCTGAAGTTTAAGTAAACTTGTCAATGTCACTGCTGTCAACTTTTATTATTCTTCAGTGATTTTCATCAAGCTTGTTAAGCATGGTTTCCCTTCATAAGTTCACATCAGTTTTCTAGTTAGTCTGTATCTGTTTTGTTCACCTTCCATATCACAGAGACCTTAACTACAGAAGCAGCACTTACATCCTTGAATTTCTGTTTCATTTTCTGTTTTCTTCTGAGTATGGCTATCATATTAAGTTCTCTATAGTTTAAATTCCATTTTTTTTCCTGGTTTTATTATATTTCAGGACTCTGGGGAAGTTAAAAATAGAGAATGGGTGAGTAAAACTCACAGCTCTTCTAGAGCTGTTGCTCAGATCAATTGTATGTCTTTGTTCTTAGGATCACTATGAAAAGACTGCACAGATTCTCTGTAACATAAATGATTACTGAAATAGAAGCACATCATTGATATGAATGAAAAATTATCGTTACATTCATCTTTCAATGAATCAGATGACATCAGGATGTTTAAAGTTTTCTTGAAAGAAAGAGGGGGAACTACAGTATGTTCCCACGTATCCCATGGTCTAGGTGACCAGATTAGGGAGTCTATTGCAAGAAACTGCTCCTACAAGGCCCAACAGTGAAAATTGTAACTTTCTAAAAATAAGACCATAAATTCTCTCTGATTTTAATTTTGGCATATATTGAAGTATTGTCTGTTAAACCAGCTGTCTCTCCTTTCAGATAATGGCTGCACTCTAAATTGATCTCCGTAACTCAATACCTATCTTCTAGACACTTTTGGACAACCAATTAATTTTGAAACCTGACAAGGCAGAGATAAAGTCAATTTTAATTACCGTACCATGTACCTCTGTCAGTTGACTTTTACAAGCTTGATAATAATTACTTTTAAATTTGTAATATTTTCTGTATTTCTAAATGCAGGACATACCTAATGAATGTTTGACATTTATGGTCTGCAGAGAAGATTTAGACTCAATATACAAGGAAGTGTTTGTCAGCTTCTTATAGCCTAGTACAGAATCTCAGTGTGGACTCAGTAGATAAATATAAAGGATGTTCTCATGATTATAGCCCCAGAAATATGGCTTCAGTTCTCCACCATTTATAGATTTTCTGTTTGATTTAGACAAGTGATTAATTTCTCTGCTATTCAATCTTCCTTTTCTAAAATTAGGATAATATTCCCTAGCTGTATAGGGTGATAGTCTTCACTGGTTGATGGCTGAAGCTGCCCATGTGTAACAACACTAGTGGTTGTATAAATAATGCAGAGGGAAGAATATTAAATTGATACAATTATAAATTCTGTACAAGTTTTAAGGAAGCAGTGTAGGTATAGCGGACGCATGGATGGCATGGAAGAATATAATATACTAGCCCATTTTTTCGCTAAAGGCATTTGAACTTTCCTGTTAATGCGGTGCAGAATGCTTAGTTTCTAAGCTCAGTCTGACTTGCTTTAATATGAGGATTCTGAAAGCTTAGCTCAGGATGGCTGCAGTTGATTGTTCAATGGATACAACTTGGCCTTGAGCAGTAAAGAATTAAAGTTTATCAGAAAAAAAAAGTAAGAGTAAAGAAATGCTGCTGGGTATGGTATAAATTATTGAATATAGGTTATATTCTGCTATTGCTAAAATAGATTTATAGGTGTTATAGTCCTATTACTGGTAAATGACTGACTTCTAGAACTTATATATCTAATAAAGAAATTCCACTCAAACCTCAGGACATGTCTGTGCTATTCAGAGCAACACTGAGCTGAGACACTAGAGCTAGTGGAGTCCACATAGTGCTGTGGTATGAATCATTAAAGCAAAGTTAAGTAGCTGAGGCAACAAGGCTATTCCTAACATATAACGTAGCCTTGGAGTTTAAAGTATTTTCTGAATGGTACGAAACACAGGTACTGTCAGGCTGCAGCGGGATTAGAATCAAGGTTTATCATGTAAGGAAGAGTTCTATTTATGAGACTATCCTATGGTCATCACCACAGTCATTTTTTGACAACAGAGGTCATGTAATACTGTATTTTTGGCTAAATTCAGTGCTGTTATACATATTAAGTTTTGCAGGTTAAGCTTTCTGTCAGCCAGGTGCTGCCTGCTTTCTGCATCAAAGTAGGGCATAGTTTGAAGGTGGTGTATTTCTAAGTATACTTACATACAGAATTATATGTCAGTAGTAAAGATGGCTAGAATTAAGCTGAACAAGGCTTTACAAAATTGTGACCTTAGTCTTAAGTATCCAAAATCCACCTTAAGAATCTAGTTTACATGATGAAATTCTCTTTACATTTTGTTCTTGGCTCAGAGTCAAAAAAGTGAATGTCTGCTAGGGTTGAGAAAATGAGGAATTGGGCAGTTGCATCCATCATGTGGCAATATTGTGAGTTTAGCAGAAATATTTGGGCTGTTTATATCTATGAGGAGGGTCTATACTCAGAAGAGAGAAATAGAAGCAGAATAAGACTAAACGCAGGTTTGGGCTTTGAATATACGTGGTACTATATGAGCAAAGCATTTTGATTTTACTTACCAGCAAGAGAAAACTAAGCAAATTCCTCATTTGCATGACAGCTGGGTAAGTGATTCTGCAAGATAGACAGTGATATTTTCATGTGTAGTGGTTTTATTAATATAATGTTTTCATTATTTGTGCCTAGAATCACCTAATACATTATTACTGAGATTAAAAGAAGAATTTTATACCATGCTTAAGTTTTGTGAGTTACTGTTTTGTTCTTTATCCGGACTTCAGGTCTTGATCCATCCAGGCTTTAGAGAACTAGGAACACTGAGAACAGAAAGTTGGGGGAAACAAAAATGTCAGCTAAATAAATCATTCTATTGATCTGATTTTTTAGAGGTTGCAAAAGTGTAGAACTTGAACAGCTAAAAGGCAGGGTTGTATTTCCTTTTTATAACATGTGTTGCTGCTCCATCTTCCTTGCATTTATCTTCCATGCTAAACGGCAACTGGATTGTTATGAACATTTCAACTTTTTGGTAACACTACTGCAAAGTTTGTAAGTCTAAGGCTAGCAAGATTTTGTGTGGCGCACCACTTTCTGCTCTGGTCTAGTTACAGACAACAACAATGACTTTAAAAAAAACCCCTCAAAATACCTACTCTGAATTCAGCCCATATGTTGGTTGTGACAAGCAGTGCTGTTTAAATAACGAAGGAACAGTAACATACCAGTGAAGCAGAAAAGGGACTGGACCTGACCATGGGTACTAGGTAGTTGTCTCATCTAATATTACTGATATAATTTATATCACAGTCATTTCTGTGGGCTATTAGGACATTAAAGGACTGCAAGACCAATATATAACCCAACTTTTTTCTGTAGGCCATACCTCGTATAAAGATTGCAATATTTCCATGGCACCCAAGGAAGCTATGCCAACCACACAGAATATAGATTTTGTGCAGTAAATAGGCTTGGGAAGGTGGTCAGATTAACAAAACATATTAAACTTGCAATTTCATTTCCTCTAGCTCTCCGTTTTCATTAGATTTTACACTTAAATGTACATTTTTTCTATATTACACATTACAAGTTATTCTTTTTTGAAAGGAAATGATAAGGATTTTTGTTATGTTGATTTTGAACATTTTTTTTCCTAAATAGAGTGACTAAGTTCAAGGTTATGTACTTATATCTTTCCACAGGTAGAACCTGATGTCAGAGAAATTGAGTTCTAATAAGAGTTCTGAAATGTAGCAGACTAAAACTCTTTAATGTAGCCCTGCAGGACCAAAAAAATTCACAAAGAAGCTCAGATGTATCCCGAAACTTTCCTTTTCATGCTGTAGATGCTTAGTACTTCAACCATGGCGAGGCTTGTGCCGCCTTGATGAAGAGTAAAAGGCAGGTTAAAGCAATGCCAGGCAGTTTTTAGATTCAGTCAGTGACATATTGATAAAAACAGCACATAATGTCCCTAGAAATACTTGTGGAGAGCAGATGAAGATGCTCCATAACCTGCCAGAAGGTTGCAGGAGGAGCCTGCCATAACTTTCTAAAGATACCTATGGCACAAATATGCATAACGTGTGTTTTTCTTTGCCAGCTTCACTGCTGCTGGTTGCCCAATGTCATTGTGCCTACTCTTTGGCAGTCTGAATGGATCCATCGCAAATTATGCAATATAACTGTTGCTTCTTGGTTTCCCTGCAGTGATCCCATAAACACAGTGTCACAGTATTTTGTAGGCAGTGTAATAGGTTTAACTGCTACATGAATATATCTGTCAGGTAGCTTTCAAAAGCACAGTACCTTTTGTAGAAAGTGATTATTAGTTAGAGATGTAAAATTCACATCAAAATTAGGATCTGAGTGTGAAGGCTTTTTTGGTTATAATCCCTGTATAAGGATGAAGCTAAGAATAGCTGCACTAAAATGAAACTGCACTTTCCCTAGCGCATTAGCCCTAGAATTGGCAGAATTCTTCCTTTAATGTAGGTATGTAAGAGCTTAATCTTGAA
>VZTL01059093.1:0-15031 GCA_013400535.1 Scopus umbretta | reverse complement strand
TGCTCTTGCAACCTTCCCATGAGCTAGTGGGTTCTGTCTGTTTCTGGAGGACAGAGAGCAAGAAGTGACTGTATCTGGCTGCCTTTGTATTTCCGAGGGATGACACAAGCAGTAAATTTTACAATATCCTAAATTAATCAAAAAACAGTTCATGTCATTAAATTTTAGAGACCCTGAAATTGCTAGGCATTGTTTTAACATATGTGCTACTTCATAAGTGTGCACTGACAGAGGCTGATCCATCTAGGAACTGCTGTATTAATGGCAACTTCCAAAAAAAAGTGCAGACCTGGTGTGAGAAAGTGCAGGACTGTTACGTGTTAGATAAGCTCTGATTTTCACACACCTGATTCTTTTTATTGGGTTTTTTTTTGGTTTTGTTTTTTTTTTTTTTTTCTGAAAAGAAAATACTCTGACATCCACACAATTTCTTTATAATATTGCTGGAAACGTTCTGTTCTGTTTTGCATTGCTGGCTGCCATGCTGAGTATTTCCTGTAGGTTTTTTTATGCTAAGTATATTTTAATGAAATTAACGATTTAACCACATTTCAGTTTGAATCAACTGACTGGAAAGAATTTTGTTTCCGTGTCTGCTTTCCTTAATCCTGGTGCATAAAGGGGTATTTGAATTTTTGCAGTTCAGTGGCAGAAACCTTGTATTCAACTATCTTTGGTCTCCATTTGAATGCGCATACATTCTGGTAGTACATCATGGTGCTGACTGAGACCTGCCAAATAATGTACAAATCAAGATCCAGTCTCTGCTCTGAAGAATGTATAATCCAAAGAATCCTGTCAAAATGGATTTACTTCTCATTTTTCATTGTCTTTGTTTCAGAGTCTAGTGTGCTATTAAAAAAACTTTTTTTTTTTTTTTTTTTTTTTTTTTTTGAGGTGTTTTTTTTCTTCTTTTTCTTCTTTTTTTTTGGTAGAGGGTTACTATCAGCTCATTCAACTCAGATTTAGTTCTGGACATCATATATTTTTCATAAAACCAAAGTGTCCATAGTCAGGCTTGCAAAATGTGCCTGTTTTTAAAACAAGTTTCTGTTGCATGTGATTAGGGAGACTGTCTTGGAAATGGCATTCTCAGGCTGAAAACTGAGAAGAACCACCACCCCAGTGGTGTTCACTGACACCAACTGTAATATTAGGAACTAAATTGTGATTTTCGGATGTTAGAGGTTTCTGGCACTGAAGAAAACATATGTAATGAAAGTTTATACTGCTTTCTTGAAAATGAGGTATGCTAGAAATCTAAAGAGTGAAATGCCATCAAAAAGAAACCCTGAGTAGCAATTTAATTTAATTTCATTTGTTACCAATACATGTCACCATTGTTGTTAACTGAATTGTTAAAGCTGTTAAATGCTCCTGGGCATTAGGGAGGTGGTGGAAATCCCCCCATTCTATGTGTGCAACCTTTGTGGATCTAGTAACCCTACACTTTTTTTCTGGAAAAGAGCAGAAAGGTGATAAAAGAGTAGGGACACTTAATATGTAGGAATGGCTTCTCAAGCAGGATGGATATTTTGCAGTTCCAATTTTACACCTGCAAAGTTCAGATTTGTTGGGGCCCCTGTGTAGCAGCATGATAACATGTACTTGCATCTGCCCTGTCTATTGTGAGTGCAGTTTTGAAGGGAGGCGGAGTAGGGAGAATTTTAAGCTTGCTTTGTGCCTCTTGATGCCATCTGAGGAAAAGGTATTGCTCTACATGAGACTATGTTCCAGAAAAAAGATCATACCTATTTATAGGAACAAATAATGAAAATGAATATCAGCTCTAGTTGGCAGTCTAATATCTCCTCTGTTATTCCAAGAGTTATTTAACTTCCAGGATTTGTGAAAATACAGCTCCAACATGAAAATGTAATTTCAAACTGTCAGGTTCCAAGGGTGTTGCAGCAGATAAAGGATATACAATAGCAACATCTGTGCTCAGGTGAGTTCAGGCTATGGAGGCTATAGACTAGCATTCTGCCTTTGGAGATACAATGAAAGTAAGAACAAAAAAATGTTAGTTAATTAATTGCTTGGTGTATAAGTTTACTGACCTTGACTTTTTCCAAATGTTCAGACATCTTTTTATTTCTAGGGTTTACATAAACTGCATCTAAAATACTGTCGCTTTTGTCTCCTCTCCATGAAATGCCTTTATGAGGCAGTGAGTGTTGTTCCAAATTACAGGAGCTGCTCCATGTGTATCACCTATTCAGCACAGGTTGGTCTGGCTGCTTGGTTTAGCTCCACAACAATGGGAAATCAGTCACACATGATTGTTCCAACAAGTCTTTGCAAGGCACATTTTTACATGCAGATCTTTTCTAACCCATTAAACAAGTAATTCAAGGCTCCAGGGGAGTCTGAGACACTGTGCTTATTATTAATGTGCTCTAGCCACTGCTTTCTAGACCTTGTGAACTAGAAGCAGGGGCCAATATCAGTGTTGTGGTGAGGCAAGAGACCACACACAAGTAAATAAGGCAGATGCAGTTGGGGAAGGAAATTCAACCTTGTGCAGCAGGTCAGAGTAAAAACCTGTGTGTACCAGTGGGAAGCAAGGGGATACACTGATACTGAGCTGTACTGATGCAAAGGGGTTATTTTCATCTGTGTAGGAGCTGGTTTTCTCTCTTTTCACATCCAAGCACTTGCTGGGAAAATACAAACAATTCATAAATGGAGAAGAGTCTTGATCTGGAATATTTGCAAATTCAGTGCTTGCAAAGCTTTCTTCCCTTTGTATCTTTGTTGTACCATTTTCTCTGTCCTGCTTCTTCTGTTTTCTGTGTCGGCAGGTTCAGGTAGAGATACCTGAGCTGACTTTAATGATCTAGGAATGCCACTGAAAGCAGCTCAGCATCAGCCGCCCAGCACGCCAGACTGGCTCCCTCGTTCTGCTAAGAGAAAAAGGCCTGTCCTTTACTTCCAAATAAGTGTTGATAACATAAAGCCTGAGGGACATGATCCGTCTCTGCAGGGTTCCCAGATCAGGCTCTGCTTGGTCTCTCACTTCCTCAACCACGTCCGCTCTCAGTCTCACATGCTCGCACCTTCTTTTTTTGTCTCTTTGGGGACATGCATGACAGTAGGGCTAAGAATACTTTTGGCCGAGAGCTTCAAAGCTACCGCAGGAGACAGATGCATCATTCTCATTGAAGTTCATGGGAGCTGTGTGTCTAATTCTCCATACTGCTTGGGGAGTTTCTTTGTAGTGGCTGATGTACCAATACCACTGGAGTACTGTGACCCAAATAACATGTGTGATCAACGATATCAAACAGACGAGCTGCTGATACTATCCTGGATGCTTGCTTGAGTCCTACTTTGGGCTGCCCTGTGTAGCCTGGCATGGCCCAGCTTTGTGCTGTCCTCTGCCCTTCCCGCCCCTGCCTCACCTGAGCTGCCCTCCCTGCCTGCCTGCTTGCCAGCTTCCGCTCTGAAGGAAGATCCTCCCTTTGCCCAGCAAAGCCCTAGTGCAAAACTGCTATGCAAGGGGAGTCCTATGGGGTCAGAGTATCCTGGAAATGGAAAAGTTTTCTTGAGGTGATCGCGTGTCCTTGAGATCAAGGGGGAAGATCAGAGCTCCTTGTGCTGCAGTCCCTGTTGCTGTGCAGTGTCCCTAAATGATCTTGGTCTCAAGGGGAAAGGGGGAATGGACAGAATCCTGTGTCACTTGCAGCAGTCTGTGCAGACTGCCTCACACCTCCCAGAAACTCAGTGGTGTTTTAATGCCTTTTTTGGTATAAGTGAGATATTGGCCTGGTATTGTCTATCAGTAGTCTGCATATAATTAAACTGCTTCAGTTTTCTAACTGCTTTACCTGTGCAGTGGTCATTCAGCCATTGTGCCTATAACAGCTGGAAGATATATTTGTTAGCATCACTGATCCTTTATGGTTTTCAAAGACTCCATTTTATTGAGAATAATAAAAGTGGAATTAGGATGCAAGTGTCTTTGGTCTTGGTTTTATGCATGGATTTAGTGAACACTGTGCTGCTTTGTCTAAAACCCCTTGTACTGCAATACTAACAAGAGTAATGCTAGTAGGAGAATTTAAAGGGAACAAATCCCAATTTCTGTGTTAGTAATGTAAGTGGTACCTGATCTGGCATTTCTTTTCTTTCAAGTAATCACCCTGATTTAAGTTTCTTCCAGGTTTCTTTTCACAAACACAAAAATATCTTCCAAGGTTTTTATGAAGAATGGAAATATAAATATCTATTTTCTTTACATGTTTTTTTCCAGTGAAATCTGCTGTTTAGAACAAAAGGATAAATCTCTATAATTTACAGTGCTGGAAACCTGAAAATCAAATCAATTTTGATTTTGCATTTTCCCTCCTGTTTGGACAATGCAAAATCTCCTCTCCTGTCCAACAACAACAACAGAAAAAACCCCAACCCATCCCTCATAAGAGAGCATGACTTTCTGAGAAAATAATTTTCCTTTGAACCTCTTTTCTAAACATATCACTCTTAACCATTGTGATGATTTTATTAATTTTTTTTTCTGCATTTTTCCTGTTTTTTCCTGTTTGTTTCTTATTTAATCTGAAAGCTGCTTAGATTGGGAGCTGTTTGAATTGTCTTTTATAAGAAGGTGACTGGAAATGCTGCATGGTTGTGGAAGTCTTCTAGGTTTTGTTGAAGATGTGCCAGCCCCCTGGAATGACTCATCCCAAGGGAATCACAGCTGTATCAACAAGGCACTTATCTGTACCTGAAGCCTCAGTGCTGCAGACATTGTAAAACATATTTGCTTTCTAATTGGCTTTGTTTTGTTTTTATATATGCAAAAAAGCTGCAACAGAAAATGTCCTGGGTTGATTTAGTTAACGTTATATTACACATTGAAACAAGTGGTTATTTAGCTGCAGAGAGGAAGGGCTAGTTGGATGTCTCAGGGGTGGGACAGACTGAAGGTGACTAGGGCATGTTGCAGGTGGGATAGTAATGTGCATAATGTGTGTGTATTCTGTAACTTTAAGTCACTAAATTTTATAGCCTTTGACTGTCTATAACTACTACCCAAGTGAGCTGGTTGCCCCTCTTCTGTAGGTAGGAGGGGAAGATGCATTTATAGCAAAATATCCTCTGTCATGGAAGTACCCAACAATGAAAGTGTAGTGGCCCGAGTTAAACCCATTTGTTCTGTAGCTGATTTACTGGAAAGTTGCTATCTATGGTTATTATTCTAGGAAGTGTCACTATTGTGTACTGTCAGAGACCAGCCCTTTTTGAGATTGGAATGCCCTGAGAAATCTGATCTACATTTGAAGTCAGCCCTGCTTGGAGCAGAGGGATGGACTAAGTGACCTCCAGAGGTCCCTTCCAGCCTGAGTTATTCTATGATTCTGTGGAAGGTTCCCTGATCTGTTCACAGACGTTATCCTATAAAACACATCTGGACATGTGTTAATCCTGAACTGCTTGGGCCACACAAAGAACATCAGCCTCTTCCATGCTAAATCTGGCAGGTGAAGAGAGAAGAGTTACAGTATGTGTGCAAACCATGTGGCCATTACAGCATCTTATAGGTAAATCTAAAAGGGTTAAAAATGGTAAAAAGGAATGTTTCAGCACTAAGAACAAAGCCATCAAGCAGTGAGCTGGTTTTGATGGGGAAAGCAGTGTAAGGTGGGTTCCTGCACCTGAACAAAGACATTGGGTCAAAAAGTGATATTCACTCAGCATCACTCTGTAAGTGGTAATGGATTAAAAGCATTCCTGTTTTTCAGCTGCAGTGATAGAGAAAGTGTACATGAAAGTGGCCTGGAATAGGAATGGAGCAGCCAGCATTTATATTTGGCACATAAAATGAGAGAAAAATAATGACTTTGGACCAAAACCTCTCCTCCCTGAAGCTGAAAAGCTGTATACTCACAGCTCAAAGTAAAAGCAATGACTATAAAAATCTCTTTCCCATTGTATGATATTTACTGATTTACGGTGAGGTATAGGAATCCTAGCTGCTGTTTAATAGATTTAACACAGCTGCATAACCCTGGAAAATGTCAAGTCCTGAACCTTCTTGTTTGCTCATCAGATTTTATGGGGAGAAAATAGAGTGCCCTGCAGTAGTAGATAGGAAGGGAGCATCTGCCTAAATTAGGCAGGTTCACAGTCTCATTAAATCCTTTTCTGCTCAGCTGAATGCTTGGTATGTTGTAGCAGACTCTTATCAACAAAATGGGCCAGACTTTGAAGAGGACTCCCCGAGGAACTACTTAAATATGA
This sequence comes from Scopus umbretta, assembly GCA_013400535.1. NCBI lineage: Eukaryota > Metazoa > Chordata > Aves > Pelecaniformes > Scopidae > Scopus > Scopus umbretta. The sequence continues at coordinate 8,785 of VZTL01059093.1, read as the reverse complement.
CACTCAAAGAGAAGCTTTAAAAACTAATGGGAATTGTCTGTTTGTTTTCTTTCAACTCTTAATCAACTTCATCTGTTGTTACTAATGGGCAATTAATAAAGACGGTCTAAATTCCCAAGAGAATAATGCATGTGGCATCCAATAAAGCTAGTGCAATAGATGTGCAAGTGCAAAAACAAATCAAAAGCTTTTCAGGCTGTGTGACCATTGCTATGGAGCACAAGGGACAGGGAAAGCACAGGCACATAAGAAAAGGGGGAACTCCTTTCATGACTATGGCAATTGTCTTATTTTTGTGATAACATGATAATAATTTTTCTTTGATTAATAGGACTTGGAAAACTAAGAGGGTTAGATCTCTGAAATTCCTTGTTCTACAGTATGTGTCCATGCTAAATATTTTTTTTTTGTTGTTACTGAAGTGGTTACTTCAAATTTAAATTGCCGTTTATTCATATTGTAGAATAGGTCACACTCCAAGCTATGAGAAAACTTTAATTAAGGCCAGAAAGAGCTGAACATGTGATGAAGATGAGAAACATGTTATTCAAATGATGGAAATGAGACCAGGATAATGTATGTGAGAAAGGAGGTTGGGAGGAGTATTGGAAGGAGATTGATAATCAGGGTATGGGTGATATTGCCAAGTATTGGAAGTATGAATGTAAGAGTGTGAAGCCAGCTATAGGAGGAAGTGAAGGACATTCTCTTTGGTTCATTTTAATTTTCCCAATACTTAAAGTTTAAAAAAGCCCAAAGCTTTCTAATTAAAAGAGAAAAAAACAAAAACCAAAACAAGTTTCAGTGATATTATGGAGTCAGTGCTGAATTAGATTTAGTCCATTACTAGCAGTCTTTACATGACTGTATTCCTCAGCCCTAGATTAGGACTAGAGATCTATTTGACTTAGGTTAGTGCAAGCTCTTGGAGATCCACTCTTTCACGCACTAGTGCAAGGAATTGTTTCCTTTTTGTGCAGTAAGGCTGTCTCCTGGGACAGGACAGCTTTTTTCAGAGCCTATTAGCAGAGTTGCGGGAAGGACAAAAATTACTTAATGAAGGGGCAAGTGAGTGTTCTCATGTGTGAAACAGGCTGGAGATCTTCCAGCACAAAGCTAGCAGAGGGAGAAACTGGAGACAGCAGTTAAGTGAGACAAGAAATAAAATCAGAATCCTAGGTGAGATCTTGGTGTTGTGAGAGGATATGTGGAAACTGAGTAAAACACCCTGGTTTATAGTTTCTTTTCAGTGGTCCTATTTCATTCTCACTCTACTTCTGGTCAGGTAGGGTCATACAGGCAAGATAACAGTAATGGAGTACAGTTGTGCAAAGCAGAGTTTTCAAGTTATACATGCAGATACAGAGAGTTTTGTGATACTGTAGCTAGTAAATCATGTTGAATGTACTGCTTTTGAGCACTCCCCTATGCAGGTGTATACGTTACAAGCTGGCAGACAACACATGCTGAAAATATAGTGTACCTAATGTATATGTTTCTATGATTTATCTGTGTGCTTTTCTGTTCTTTACAACACTTTGAGACATTTTTATAAATTATGGCACTCAAACCCATACGTAATAGTACTTTAGTATTTGCTCTCCTGTAATATCACCTTGGGAATCCAGGTGATATAATACTTCCTCTGTAGGAGGAGTAGTATCTATCTATAGCTGCATCTGCAGCAGAATTTGTAGCGCTTGAAGGGAACGTGTTAAAAAAAATCTGTCTGTTCAGACTTACACTCAAATATTTGGTTTTACACTATATTTAGGATCGACTGGCTGTCGGCCAAGACAGAACCTATCACAAATCTAAAACACTAGGTGGAAAGATCATGTGACTCGCAGTTTAAAAAAAAAATATTATTTTTTCAAAATGCTTCTTTTGTCAGTACATCACTTGATATTATGCTATTAAAGTGCATGGGAAATGGTGTTACTGCAATTTCTTCAGAAAATATCTATCAGGCTTTTTTAGTCATGTTAAGGGGCAGTTCTGTTCATGGAATATTTGACATTTCCAACAAGACAAAACATGTCTTGTTACAGGACATTGTTACTGTGAAATGTCCTCGTGCTCAGCAGTATTTTGCAAGCAGAGCCTGATACAAGAATGAAGGTAAGATGATGGGGTGTTTCCTCAAGCTGTGACAGGCCTACAGTAGGACTCCCGTGTAGATTTTCAGTGCAACTCTGGGTGACTTGCTTTGCTGTTTTGCCTCATTTACATAGAGGTAGAAGTAATTCACAGGTACATCACTAGGCCAGTAATTATAGGCAGCAAAGTTTAGGCACTAGGAACTAAAGAGATAAGTATCAGTTATATTTGAAAGCCCTCCCTCCTCAAATGCATAGTCAATTATTCTTAGATTGAATGAGTGGTTTAACTATCCTGACTAGTTGGTGTGGATTTAGTGTTTGTTACAAGAGACGGTGCCTCTCTGAGTGGGAATTGCTATTCCCAAAATCCTCCTGACCTGTTACAGCATGGTAATGGCCTCTTACTTGGCAGTCTGGTTCCCAGCTTCCCTGTGTGTTTACTCCATCTTTCAAGGTACTTTGCCTCTCTCTGTGCTGCTCTGTGCAGTGCTCATATTAATTAATGCATGTGCACCTTCTTCATAGGGATGGATAGCTTAACTAATCAATGCCTTTGAATACCTCAGATGTGGAAAAAGTTACAGAAATACCAAGTCTTATGACGACTTCAGATCCACACTACTCACGTAGCAGAATTAAAAGGGAACAATATGCTTTGAGCTGTGGCTGGGCAGATGCTGGTTCTTCTCTGGCATATACGTATCTGCTCTTTTTCTCATGTACACACAATATAGAAGCTAGAGATTGAGGGGAACACTTTTAGAAGACTAACTGCAGGAAACTACGTATACTAGTTTGGGACCAGTAATCCTACTTAATCATTTGGATGCCTTCAGCACCTTTGGCACTAAGATGTTTTAAAACAGTTTTTTCCAGGTGTTACGGGCCAGGCTCTGATTTTAAATGCTTGGCAAAGGCAAGGGAGTTCTTGCATCAGCTCTTGGAGATGCTTTATTTTATGAAGTTTAGGCGCAGAGGAAGATTTTGCGTGGAAGATTTGGGCCAAGAAAAAGCACTCTCCTCCTGCAGTGGCTAGCCCAGATGATGCTATTCTTGATCACCCTTACAGCACTGGAGCACTGCACGCTATCTGCAGCCATGCAGGGCTGACAGGAAGCACTCCCTGACTTTCCTAAACTGCAGGCGAACCTACACAGGAATGATCTTAACTTGATACACCACCACCTTTCTTTCAGCACCCCACCCTGTGCCTGTAGCCATCTCTGGGTAGGAGACAGCAGCTGGTTAATAGCGTGGAGGAACAGTACATGATTGTTTAGGACAGGAAGTTGCAATATCCACTTGCAAGAATGTAATTGCTTTTGAGCTGGAACAGGGCCAGGACGGTTGATTCCAGCTGGTAGGAACAGCTGCGGCTGTGAAGGCAGCCAAAACCCAGCCTGCTGCACGGAGGGGAAGGAGAGAGATGGAGCTTGCCAGCAACCTTCTGAACCCAGAAGTGTGCAGGGGAGGACCCTGTCCAGATGCCTCATCCTCCCTGCTCCCCTGCGTGGCCCGCAGGGAGACCTGCAAAGGAGCTGGCCAGAGACTGCAGTCGACCCCAGCCGGGGACTCCTGGCTCTTAGAGGGCTATCCGGAATTTTGCCTGGACTCCAGCTACCCATGCTGATCACCTGTTTGTGTCCACCCTCCCATTCCCTTTTGTTCAGCTTCTTCTGCTCAGTGTCACTCCACTCTTATCCTTCTGTCTGCCTTTTTTTATGGCAGCTTTCTTTCTTGCATGGACTAAACTTTCTGGCCAATCCCCCTCTCCAATGCCAAGGAACTACTGTTTTGTGTATGTTGTGCTGTCCAAGGGCTTGTGTGTTTCCCACCACTAGGTCTCTGTTTGGACCATGAGCTCCTTCTGTGGGGCCAGTCTGCTGTTCTCTTGGTGTGGCATTTAGCACAAAGCCTTATTCTCTGTGGTTCTTAAGGCAAAATGAAGGTTGTAAGTAGCACTGGACTTTGCTTGTATTGTGATAGCATCTTGGGAATCCATCTCTAGATGGAGGATGTTGGCTTAAACACACATCAAAACTTAACTCTGTGGCCAAAGGATTTTGCTTCCTCTGATACTATAAGTGCCCTAGGATAGTAACTGACCACATGAATCCAACATACAGATTAAACACAACTGTTCAAACAGCTATTTTTTTTTTTTTTAATTTGAAATCCCTATTTGAAAATGTTAACAGAAGAAACGTGGGACTGAAACAGGTAACATGCCACTCTGACAGAACAGTGGCTTGATTTTGTGGCTGGGCTGTGAAACCACAGGTTTTGCACACTCAAAACTTTCCCAGGTTTTCTCCAGCTGCACTTAGATTTTCCAGGGTTGGTTTTGCAAATAAAGAGGTGTGTGTGACTTCTGAAAGGGTTAGAAAGCTTGGCAGGTTTGTCAGGCTGTCTAATGCTGTCTGCCATGTGTAAGCATGGAAAATAAAAATGCTTTTCCCTTAGAAAAATCTCCTGTATTGCCTGGAGTCTCCTTGTGCTCAGGACTGCTTCCCACCACCTCGCGGTACACCAGAGAAGGCTATGGTCACAGGATTGCTTCTCCTTCCCCGTAGTGCCAAGTCTTGAATTAGCCCATGTAGCTTCTGTAATGGCAGGTCCTTTATTCTTTGGCTCTCTTGAAGTATCATGTTGGGGAGCTGGATACTTGATACGGTTTCTTAGTACTTGGGGTTTTTTAATTCACCATAGTCCTGATGAAAAACACTTTGATCTTACCCAGCTACCTTAGCCTGGTTTAAATTAAAGGAGCGTTTTGGGAAGAGTGCCAGGAGAAGTATTTACAGCATCCAATATAGGCAACGCAGTTACAAATGTTTATAAAAGAGGTAGGCAAAGAAATTATGGAAAAAGAACACTTAATCTAATCAGAGCAAGCTCATATCTAGCAGGATCTTTTGGGTTTCAGCTGACTTGTCAATGTCCCAAAACCCTTGTCAGGGTTTTTGCTGCCTTTTGTATCTGCAGCTCAGGGAGCACTCTTCAGGGTCAGCTCTGTCCTGGGTGAAGGGGTCAGCTCTGTAGCAGCTCTCTCGTGAAGACTTCCTTTCACTATCACTCTTCCCCTCAGCTTCAAGTGGAGCCAGATTTATGCTGTCCTCCACAGGTTTGACACTGCTCAGATGGGAGCTGTGGCCTTAGTGCTTTCCTTTGTTGGCAAGGCTGGCTGGCAGCATGTATGTTTCTGTGGTTTGGTTTCCACCCACTGTGCCTTTGCATTTTCTGCCAACTTGTATAGAAATAAATGTACTTGCTCTAAACCCATTAACAGGATCAGTGATGATGGTGTCTAGTTTGTGACTGAGACTAGGCACAAGGATAATTAACCACAAGAGAAACAAAGGTTCTGAGGTGCTTAGCCATGCCAAATCTAACCCTCAAAAGACACTCTAACATTCACTTTTACTCAGATTAAAAATCAATATTTTTTCTGTCAAACAAGATCTATGGCTAGGTCTTTCAAAAACAATAGGCTCCATTTGAAGAGGATTCATTTTCATTTAATTTATGTATAGACAGCTGAAAGTACAAGGCAAGTAAGATACAGAGACAATGCTATAGAAAAGATTCTGTAGTATGGGGTTGAGAGCAGATATAATAAGAAAGTTTCCCTTTTGTACTTGGGTGTCACCAAGGGATTCTGTGACAATCTTGCACATGGAGGGACAGAGCACTTCATGCTCTTGGACAATACTCATGCAGGCATGCTGGCAATACTTGCTGCAATATCCTTGGGGTAAGGCATTGGATCATCCTGTCTGGCACCATCAGACAGCTGCACTGAATGTTATGAAAATCATCAAAAAGAGTATTTATGACATTTCTTGATCCACTCTCCAGATCCACGGTCAAATATAACAGTTTTCCTGTCAGCTGAATATGCTGAATAAATACGAATAAATGTAGGAAAGCAAGATAAAGAGGCAGCTTGGTTGGTTTATTGCTTTAATATATATTCTGGAGGTATTATATTTTTTCCTGGGTTTGAGTATGTAGTTGATGAAAATGTCCATTGATACCTCTTTGCCCAGATCTCGTGCCTATGTTCTTTGCCTGATGTCTCACTCGGGAGCCCTTACATGGTGGAAAGAGATGACTCCTTTTTCAAATGTGAGACTGTAAACCTCTTGTCCTCTACAGTGAGCACTGAACATAAAATCTCCCTCAGTTAAAATAATAGTTTGTTCTACAGCTGTTGGCATTGACTGACTCAATTACTTATTTACAGAGGTTTGTAGAAATGACCTGATAACACACTGTGATCCATTATGTGCCTATTGCAGAACAATTTTGAGGAACATGCAGAGCATTTCCATGGATGAAGCCTAATTTTTAGACCAAGAATAAAGATCTTTTTTTTTTAAATGTAGACATACTGTTGTTCAGAGGAACATACAACTATGGACACTCCAGAGGAAATTCACAATAGTGTTGAATTTACAAATTTGAAGTCCAACTAGTGCCTCTCCAAAGGTTTGGTTACTGCTGTTCCTGCAGCTCCATGCACTGCTGAGAGAGCAGCAGAGAGCTTGCAGTCCATGGCCACTTCCTGTCCTTTACTGATTGCATGACACAGGCAAAAGGCATTGACGGGAGCACAGAGGTAATTCAGATCACTTCTTTCCTTACCTTTGAACAGTCAGTAATTATAACATTGCATAACAACCATTTACATGCAAATAAAAATGTAGTATTAAGAATTAATAACAGCGAACTGTTTTGTTTATATTCATTCAATACCAAAGCCAAAAGTCTGTTCAGCCTGCTTTGTGCATTTAGTTTCAGGGATCAATGGGAGACTGCTGTTTGTGAAAACTCATGTGAATGAATGATATGTTTGCTTGCCTTTTTAAAATGACTGCAAAAAGCACATATTAAATTGCAGTCAATGGTAGTGTTTTGGAATTCATCCTACAATGTATACATACAAAGTATCTAAATGGGTGGGAGAAAGCCTTCACAATCCATATTCTAGCAGTACAGTGTAAGCTTTCAAATTATCTATTTACAAATGTAATTCCAATTACTTTACAAACTATTTGCAACTCAAGCATTATTTGCTGAAGAAATTTTGCTCAAAACATGACCCAGCTTGTTCTGGTGGGTACACAAATGAGCACTGAGGAGCAGCAGTGGGTGTGGGGAATAAGCTGCTGGGGCATGGTAGGCTGTTGTATTGTGAAGCCTCAGCCCCCAGGGAACAGAGCATATACAGGCAGAGGAAGAAACAATAGATAACTGAATTGTTGTAAAATGTGGACTGTTTAGATATTATCTTATGAATTGCTTTCTTGAGTGTACCACAGAATAACCTGATGGTGAAATACTGGCTTTAAATAAGACCTGTATTGATCTAGTCTTCCAGCAACAGAGGATGGAGACAGCTTCAGAACATACTGTAATAATAAACACCTAAAACACATATATCTACCTGAGAAACACTTTCACTTCAAAAGATACATAAAAGTCTCACTGCAACATTTCTGGGTTTTACTGAACATGTGTGCAGAAAATACAATAAAATGGTGCTTTAAGTAAGTTCTTTGTGTTTAGGGAGAATGCCATAAAATGTTATTTTAGGACTCATTTTTGGAGCAGAGTGAAGCCATTGCTCGTGAACTTAGTTCTGTGAACTTCTCTGAAAAGACTCTCTGTGAACATAATTAATTAAGGACTGACTTTCCACAGTTTGCTAAGAACAAAAAAGGCCAGTATTAATTATTTGTTGTTTGCTATTCACCAATCAGTTTTCTGCTAGTTTAAAACACATCTGTTTTTCAGCAAGGGAGGTACTCTGTTGGCAGTCTGGTTCTGTGAAGGGCTCTTACAACACTTGAGAGGCAACCTGTCTGCTGGCATCTCTTCCTTGCAATGTTTGCTACCCTTCCACAGCTAGCAGAAAAACAGTGAAAGGAATAAATCTGTAAACAGCAGAGAGTGCCTGTAAACAGCTCCCATGGAGCAATAGGGTCCAAATGCACCGACAGCTGTATTCAGACAGCTAATGTTCTAGCTCTATAACTGTATGCAAGCCAGAGAGAGAAATAGATGTTGCCACCAGAAAAGCAAAGTCTGCTCAAACATGGTGGCTGGGAAGGAGAAATGGGAGCTAGAAGCACTCTTTTGTGATGCTGTGCCTGCTGAGGCCTGAGTGTGCTCATGTTTCATTCTTACAGCTCCCACTCCATGTTCCTTCTGTAGGGAGTTGGCTACAGCACAGCCCGATGGCCCCTCTGCTCCTCTGGGGTCTCTGCAAGAGTCACTGACTAGCAGGAGCTGGCCTGATGTTCCCAGGTGGAAGCAGAGCCAGGGCTTAGATATAGTAGCTTAATGACACCCTGTCAGTATGTGACCTAGTGTGTTCGAAGATGTGCATGTCCTCTGTCCAAATGGAAGTCTTTGACCATCTTGTCTGTTCCAAAGGATGAATCTCATGTGACAGATTTCTGCCCCCCATGCTGCTGCTGAGGGATGGGGTAGTGGGAGGCCTGTAATGTGCTTGAGATCTGACCTGCCAAGGATTCAAGGAGTTTACTTAATTGGAGTTCTCCACCAAAATCTGCTGCAGTCAATGGAAGACTTGCCTTGATTCTAGAGCTTTTTGGATCAGGCTCCAAATGATTAATTCCTCATAAACAAAGGAAAAAAAAAAGAGATTCCAAAAA
>VZTL01059092.1:49060-64943 GCA_013400535.1 Scopus umbretta | reverse complement strand
ATAACATACCTTCTGAATATACGAAATGTAGAGGATACATTCTCAGTAATAACAACCAAGTCATTTTCTGACTCTCTCCTCCCTGATCTGTTTAGCAAAGTTGTGCTTGTGGATTTTCTTGTTCAGAGAAAGAGGATTTTAAACTGAATACAGACACATTTTTTTTTTCCTATCAATCATGATCCTAGGGATCAAAGATCCTTTGTAAGAGAATTTCCACCTCTTCCTCCAAGACACATTCCTTAGAAAATAAATATCCAGAATGAGACAAGTTATATATGGTTTTCTATCAATAAGCACCAATGCACAGAGAAGACTTTTAGACACACTCCCACAGTAACCGGTAGCAGATTGATGGCAAAGCAGCACAATGCGTGAATTTCTGTATCACTAACCCCAAGGCCATTTGGCCTATATCACTCCATGCAAAGTGACTGCTCTGCCTGGAAAGCCTAAAAGTTCTGCGGGACTACATTTTGAAGTTTAACAGAAGGAAGAAAATCCTTAATTTACTTTGGAAGAAATTGCAAATGGGTTGAAAAGACCACTGCTCTTATGTCAGAGTACAATATTAGGCTTCAAAAACTGATTAGAAACAGGGCCTCTAAACATGTCCATCTTGATGGAAAAAGTAGTATAATACTTATTTTTGCAGGTATTTGACCTCAACAGTAACACATGAAGCAGACTGATGTTTCAAAATCATATGCAATTACTCTGTAGGACTAAGGAAGAACAGATCTTTCTTGCTTGGCTTCTCCATAAAAACACAAGCCCTCCTGGAGGAATTCATTTAACATGGACTTTAAACAATGCATTTTGTCTAAGCCATTACTGTACGTCTACTTTTCTGTGTCTGAGAGAGTAATAATGATTTCATTCAAGTATCCATTTCAACTCATCTGGTCCTGGATTTCATTGCAGCAGACCAGCTCTGCAAGCTCAACATACCACATCCAGGGATTTGTTATCCAGATAGGAACTTCAGCTCAAAACCAGCACCAATAGCATAACACTCTTCTCTGGAGTCTGAAAAAAGTAGATGAAGAGATACAGCCCAGTTTTGCGATTCATGCTTCGCTCCGAATGGAGAGGCCACAAGGTGCATTCCTGGTCTTTCAAGGTGCAAAGTGGTCAACTACCAAACTGGCTTAGAGTTAAAAGAAGGGGGCTGGGAATAAATTTAGGGGTCAAGTTTTCATTCTGCTGAGTCTTCCCTCTATTAGGCAATGCTGAGAGATACAATAAGCTTTGTATCATCCAGGACAGCTTTACTTAGTAAATCAGCATCAGTTTGATTAAGTTAGCTGCTCGCAGAAAAAGCACTGCTCTAAGATCTCAGTGAATCACTAAGTTCAGTTGGATGGATGTTTTGCTTTTTGATTTTGCACACAGATGAGCACCTCCCCTCTCAGCATCTGAAATAAGGATCAAACTGACCACATCACCAGAGTCATACTCTGTATTCAGTCAAGACAGCAGGGAAAGAATAAAAGACGATGATCATCACAGCCAAGGTATCTTCTAATGTGAAATGGGGAATGGATAACAGGAATTAATGGATATCTTTCTGATTCACAGAAGATTTTTTTTTTGTGCAAGAAGGGCTTTCCCAAAGGCTTCAAAAAGGATATATTGTTTTGATTTTGCAGCAACAGTTCTTTTTCTTTGTAGCGATTTTCATCTTCAGTTAACATTCATCTGAGCTGAAACTTGTTCTTGACAGCATTCATCCCGCCGTGTCCATGGTTATTGCAAATCCAGGATTATCCAGGACCTACATTACCATGTATGTTTCCCTCAGCTCTGTCTCTGGACAGAGTTAAGATCATGGGGGGAAAAAAGGTCCAGGAAGAAGTAAAAGTGAGTATGCTTCTACTTCACAACTATATTAGCTTTATCTGGGAAAACATTCAAACGGTAGCAACCAAAGGTGGAAAACAAAGCTGCAATTCATATTCAAACAAAAGAGACTATCAAAATGCACCTATTTTTGGAACTTACCTAGCTACCTGTCAGACAGCTTTAGTCAGCTTGTTCCCCAGTCACATGGAGTTAGAAAGAGGATGCCACATAGGCTGTACTGCTCCAACCTCAGGTGGCGGAAAAAAACAGCTTCATTCATGTCCATGCAAGTCCACTGGTAACAGCAAGGGAGGACGTTTACACTTCTGATTCTTGCTCATTTTCAGAGCACAGCCTTGCTGGACAAAAATGTCATTATGATAAATGTTACAGGTAGCCAGTGCCCCCAAAATTAAGAGCCAGGCAGCAAAGGTAGGACAAAAAGAGCTGAACTCCATAGAAGCAAGACTTCTCAACCCACCTTTGCTTCTTTCTGTGGAAAACAGAATTTAAAGTCACTTTCTACCTAAGAATAACTTACAGTTTTCCCCAAAGCCATCAAGTATATCACTTTACAGACCAGAAACCTCAAGCTACCCACAGAACCTGCCAAGCTCCACAGCTAAGAGATTGGTAAGGGGAGTGAAGAGGAGGGCAAGGACACTTGATTTCATCTTTGGCATATCTTAGCTCTCTTTCTTAGAGGTCTGTAGAAGCAAAAGGTGCCACAAACTCCAAGAAGCAGAAGAATTAAGTAACAGTCTGCTTGTGAGACAAAAGCTGCCCTGTGATATAACTAGGACCAAGACACAGCTACAATACTGCTAGTCCAAAACCTAAGTGTCCCTAATAATAATAATTCAGAAGCACAAAGGCTGTTTTGAGCCAGACAGCAGCTCAGCACAGATCATTCATGGTTACTGCTGTCTAAAGTTCCCCCTTACCTTAACTGATCAGGCTGAAGCACCATTTTAGGCAGAGGACCTTAACATGATGGAAAAAAAAGGAACACATGGCTCACAGAATACTAATTATTCATGAAAAGTGAGCTTATAAATAGGATATTTGATAAGAAAGGTTTCCCTTCAACCAGTATTCTGGGGGTTTTTTTCTTCTCCCCAAATACCTAGTAGTACTATAGCATTAGTCATGTCAAGACAAACGCACACTAACACTGTGTAGCAAGAGCAGCACTAATGAAGAAGATACCTGGGGGGGGCGGGAGAAGAAAAAAAAAAAAAGAAAAAAAAAAATCACTGATGGTAGGAAAGTTACTGAGCATTAAAAGAATAGCCAATATAAAACTAAATTGGTTCTCTATCTTATTTCTGTTGGGGAAAAAAATAAAAATCAAAAGCTGGATTCATTTTTCACTGGATCATTATTATGCTCCTCTGGAAATTGTGTGCAGTGACTTTCATTCCAGGAAATAATATAAATCTAGTATTGGAGCTGAACTCAGGAGTCACACACACTTTAAAACCACAAATTTAATTGGGTTCTGGGATCAAAAAGTTATATCCGGGTTGCATTTGCCATTCTTTCAGCCTCCAATTGTCCTTTCCAAATCAGAATTGCTAATAGAAACTTTTACAAGTCTATAATAGCAAAAACTCTCACATACGGATAATGGGCTGGATTGTGTCTGGCTCTGTGAAGGTGTGTAAAGGGGAAAAGATCACAAAGAGCCTACATACACAATATATTTTCTGCAGGGCCAGCCAGGATTCACAGCCTTCCAATTTATGGAGTGTAGGCCAGCGCTAGACCCTCAAAAGCTCTTGAGGAGGGCTATGGTTTGTTACTCCCGCAGCAGCCAGCTCGCCTTGCACACAGGAAAAGGACAGGCATGCTGCACCTTCTCAAAAGCAGCAATAATGGCCAGTCTTTTACAGAACAACTGAAAGCTTTCCTTCTGCTCAAGCCATGCAGTCTCCAGTTCTTCCACACTGTAGTAGTCTCACCCCTACTTTTAAGAACCCTGAAAATTCTTAGCTTTGAGTTTTGGCCAAGCCAGAGATGCTCACGTCGGTTTTGAAGAAAAAGCAGATTGAAACTCAGTACTTATTATGTGCTGCTCCTGGGGAACGACGCTCCTCAGCTCTGATTGCACCCTACAGAGCTCAAAACCACAGCCCTTTCTGTGCCAAGAGGATGATAAGCTAAGCCTAGCTGTTCTCAGAGAGGATGCTAGAATGTGGAATTGGACTTGCAGTAGCTGGCTAACAATAATAGTTTTAGAAGAAACACATGTTACAGTGACAGTAGCAAGTTTAAGCTCTGGGTCATATTAGTGACACTCCACAGTGCTGATAAAATCATAATGCCAAACTGTAGCTAGAAGACCAATAGTTTACCTAATAAATGTTCTTTCTCTACTATACAATAGGCACTTAACTTTTATTCCCTCAGAATAAAAATGGAGAAAAATTTCTTCTTTGTCTTTGCTATGAGAATCAGTCACCAGTTGTTCAAAAAAGACCAGGAAGTCAAATCATCCAGGGGAGTCTGTTGGTATTTGTTTTGGGAGTTTTATATTTGCAATTCAAATTATCTTCTAATACAGTAAAATTTAAGATTAATATTATTTTCCATATAAATATCATTCTAAAATGCTTGAAGTTAGATACAGTCACTTAACAAAAATATGAAGGAATGAACACCAAGAGGAAAAAAAACAAGAAAGAATTCCTGCCACAAGGGTGTCCTAACGCGGTGAAATGACTCACATGGAGTTGCAGGTTTTGCACCCATCTCAGCAAAAGTGTGGGAAGGAATATCATTCACCCTGTTTGTGGAACAATACCTCCACATTTTTCTTTTCTGTTGACATGCACTGATAAATACAAATCCAGAAAAAAAAAAAATCCATCAGCTGCAGGGAGTGCCTGTACTTTCAACATCCTTCACCAGCAAAGAATGTTTTCCATTCTGCTCAGGAAGTGCACCCCTTTATAAACAGGCGAATCAAAGCCCTCTATTCTTTAACAAAACATGTCTCAAATTAAAGCATTAAATCTTTCCTTAATCAAAGGAGCAGCAGAGGTTGAACATCTGAGCAGAATCATTTTGCTATTCAGATTTACCATTATTATTACTAGAATAGCGAGTAGTGACATAAAATGGACCGAGAGCTCCTTTGAGCAAAGCACTGTGCAAAACATAGGGGACACACCAGCACTATAGGAAGCCAATGAGTTAGTACACCCTGGGACGCTACCTCATACATGTGTGCTCCTGACCTATTACAATTTCAAAGTTAGTGTAAACCATTTTTGTGGCAATGCTTCAGGATAGTTTAATTTAACCTGCTTTAATTTACATCCACAGAAAAATTAAAGCATTCACAGTCAGCTACCAAATCTCAGCTGAAAGGCAGAGCTTCCAGCAGTGCAGAGGTAAGTCCTTGAAATGTGCTGCCTCGCTTGTGACTGTGCAAACATGGCCTAAGAAAGTCCTCAACTGACAGAGCTGACAACTGAAGTGGCAACATGGATAAAGAGTGTGTGCCAGGAGAATGGGAGAGTCGAGTCAAACAGATGAAATAACTTGTTCCAAGTAGAACAGCACACTAATGGCAGAGCCTAGAAAATAATGGATTTCCTTCCAGACTACCTACTCTATCAAGGTAGCTATCAAAGCTACCAGTTTGTCTCGCTGTAACTCTGCGAACAACTTCTGTGACCAATACACATCAAACACTCCTACGAGGACAGGACTCCCAGATCAGTTTATCAGAACAGCCGTCTACACCAAGCTGTCATGCCTATGGTTACAATACCCTACCTGCTAGACTCTGCTACTTCTAACAATATTCTTCCTTCAGGTCTCAGAAAAGGCTATGCTGGGTCAGAGCAGAAGTCCACCTAGTCCCAAATCCTGTCTTCAATAATAACCAGAAGCAGATGCCAAGAGAAGAGCACAGGAGCGGAGGAAATGTACAGAGATACTACCCTTGAGCACACTCCAACCTTCAACAACTTGACGATTTGCCACTTCACAGAGTCTTCTGGAGGCAATTCCTATGTATCTTACATCCTCAGGGGATTTCCATGCAATGAAATTATCCATTCTCATTTTGAACCCAGCTGAACTTTTAGCAGCCCCAATACCCTGTGGCAAAACCATGCATTTTAATCTCAGATGGTGTTGAAACCCCCAACTCAAAGATTCAAAGTGTAGTGCTCAACCCATGCAGTTATCCAAACAGACCCATCTTCACAGCTCCAAACATTCTTCAGGTTTTACCTCCATTCACCCAGGCAAAAGTTGTCCTTGTGTACAATCACCACTCTTCCCTGGTTTCCAGTCATCCCTGTCTTCCCCTTCCACCACATATTCAGCCAGCACAACCAAGAATAATGCCAGCAGAGGCTGCAAGAGTAAAACTGGCAGGGAAGAAAATCCTCTTTGCAAAAACAATATTGCTCAGGGTAGGAAGCAAGCTGTCCATCCCTACACCTGCTGCCTCCCTTCGTGAAGGCTCTAGCATACAAGCAAATACACATCACACCCTCACAACACACGGAGATGAGTAATGCCATTGCATCTATATAACTCAGGTAGAGATACAAATTCATTCCACTTCTGAAGTAAAACCGTTCATGTCATTTTTGGTAGCCATGTGGTACCGCCATCACAACAGTTACAATAACATGCAACTGCTATCAAGGCTACCATTTTGTCTCACCATAACTTTGCAAACTTCTGTGACCAATACACATCAAACATTCCTATGAGGGCAGGATTCCCAGATCGGTTTATCAGAACAGCTGTCTACACTAAGCTGTCGTGCCTATCGTTACAAGAATGTGCCATGGCTAATCTGGATCTGGGTGGGATTAACTCCCTACAGCTGCTGGTGCTGAGATTTCTGGCTCTATTTAATTTGGCAAAGAACCACACAGGAAGCTGAAAGACTCAGTCACTATAGTGAAGCTTCTGACATTTTTGTCCCTGGACCCTGGAGAACCCAACCATAACTCCTGCCAGAAATTAGTAAACTATTCAATTTATACAAACAGGCATTAAACTCAGGTTGTAGGTTTGTTACCAATTTAAGCTGCCCAATGTACAAGTTGCCTCTGACAGTGGAGCCCTGCCCTTGCCACCTCCCTTTGCTGGGTGTTCCCACTCCCTCTCAGGTGCGAGCGCTAGTGCTTGTTTGGCCATGTGCTGAGCCGGCTCAGGGAGCCCAAGAAGGTGGGGGGGGGAAAGGGCAGAATGCCTTAGCTTTCAGCCAGATCTGCTCCCTAGCCTGATTCACCTGGCAGCCACAAGAAAGCAAGCACCTCCAGTAGGGAAGAAGCAGCTGCCAGTAAGGACAGAATTACCTCTAGTACTAGGACCAGATTAAGCAACCGTGAAATGGCAGCATGGTAGGACAACGCTCGCTTTCTACACAGCTCAATGGTGTTGCAGCAAAGGAAGGGAATAGGTCTGTTTGCCTGCAGCACTGCAGAGATCATGATCCTGCCATGACTCTGGGCAGCCACTTCTTAAGATGATTTAAATATCTATAAACAATGCCTGTTCAAGATTAAACAAATTAGCTGGTCTGACAGTACACATTTAATAATGACTTCACCAACCTTTGGATAGTTTATCTAAGCCATTAAGCCTGCCTCAGTTTTCTTAATAAAGAACATACTTTAGTAATGATGTGCTATTCAGCTCCTAGCCTAATTTCATGACCACAGATGTAAACTTCACAAACCTGCCATCTTCATCCCTGCGGGGTGGACTACCTGGCACCCCTCGCTCTCAGCCTCTGGAGAAACACAAAGGTCTATGTGAACCTAGGACACAGAGAACCCTATTCTCCACAAGACCTGATCTTTCCATGTGAACATTGAATCAGATGTCGGGGAGGGAGGGGAGACTTGCACTGACCATGCCTGTTCTCCATTTGGGAAGCTTAGGTTGCTGAGAATGCCCACTTGCTGCATATCTGCAGTCAATTAGTGGTTAAAAGGCACCTCCTGCAGAGCCCATCAATACCACCCCACCCCTAACAGGGTTGCTGCACAGAGATCTGAAGCTCTGCCTCCCTCTAGGAGGAAGGCAAGGATTCCCTGCACCGTACAACACAGTAAAAGATCAAATCCAGGAACCAAACTCTGGTATCTCATGAGATCACTAAGGCTGCCAGAAACATTGATTTTAATCAAAACCAAGTAAAAAGTAAGCCAGTGAACCTTCAGAGAGCTGCCACAGCAAAATATGTACAGTTTCACTTTAAAAGACAACAGCAACAAAAATCTCATAGCCTCATTTGTACTAAAATACATTTGACATCAGCCATGCTAGCCATCCCGCTTGATTTATTCCCACTGGCATGTGGCTGCAAATTGCATCCCCTTATACAATAACACCTAAGAGGATTTGCCCCAAGAGAGAGCCAACATGACTGTACCAACCTTCCCCCCAGGGTTTTTCCCAATGGAAGAAAGCTTTAATTTGCAGCTAGAGCTCCACAGGTACTTTCTCCATTAGAGGCTGAAGGGGGTGGGGGGGGGAAGCTAAATCTGTGCATCTCGATGCAACTAGGACCAACTACACCTGCTCAGTCCTGCAGAGAGAAGGAATCTTGTCCTTTTTCTACCAATAGTCATTCCTATCACCAGGATCTTCGATCCAATGTCCTCACCAATGAGGGGTCAAGCCTACACACTTGTATACTCTCAAACATTTAGTCCCTCTAGTATGCCTCCATTTACAGCTTTGATTTCTTAGGCAACTTCCTCACCAGGAAGCTTAACAAAGGAGTGTCTGAGATATGGCCAGAAATGTTTCCCCACACATCCCCTTCAAACCTTCCATGATAAGAGTCATATATAATGCCTCCTATTAACTAATGACTTTTTAGAACCAAAACCAGAGGCCATCTGGAAGATACCACAGATGAAGCTGTTGAAGTAGATTTTAGGAGTAAACAGGGGTTTAAGAGTCTTTAGATAACAAAGAAAGAGCCGCAATGTCCACATTTAAGTACTGCAACATACTTTTTTAGGCCTGCCAAGCAGCATCTTTTTTTCCCTCCTTTACCCCCTCCTTTTCATCTAAAGCATCCTGTTGCGCGTAAAACAATTTTCCAGCTCCTTTGCAGCCAATGGGTTCCACTAAGCAAAAACAACAGAAAAAGTAGAAGTATGAAAAGAGCCACAAGAAGATGTAGTAGCAACCCAGACTCACCTTCAAAACTGGCCTTTTCATTTTAGTTAACGAGTTTCATCCTTGTTATAGAAACAGGGACAATTATGTTCTCCAATCTTTAAGGAGGTTGGCTGAAAATCATTAGCAACACCTGCATCTGCAAATCATTTTGTAATGCTCTGAATGAAAGATGATAATAAATTGCACTGACATTTATGGAACATTTGCAATTTCATCATTCAAGAGAACACAGGGATTCTGGAGGAGAAGCATGATAGAAAATCTTATATGATAGGAAATAATATGGGTAGTTTGCATTTATATAGCTCCCACCACCTGAGAATATTAAAAAAAAAAATCAACTGCATCTCTGAACATCTTTCATAAGATTCTACGGGTTTCTTACCAATCTCAGATCAGAAAAGGAAGAAACAAAATAGAGACTTTTGCTTCGGTTCATACAGCAGGGTAAAAGGCAAAAGAAGAAACCAGTCAGGAATTCCTTGCTCTACCTACCCCCACGGCTTCTTAAATGCTGAAGTGCCAACATCAGAAAAAGAAAAAAACGCTCTAAAACATAATGAAGTGGCACAGAAATATTTATCAACATTGCAATCTGGGATAGAGTTTAGCCTTTTAGCAATGTACTCTGAACAGAGAGATGAAATAAGTTGCATAGCACATATGTAATGTATTCCTAAAGCAAATTCTACTGTATCTTAATTAACATACAGATACAATTTTTCTTCCATTCAATAATAAAAGGAAAACAATTCTATTTCCTAATGATCTAGTTAAAGTTTCCTTTGCTTCAGCTCTCCAAGAATGGAAGTGTTACTAGTTTATTCCTTGACTTTTTCTTTTAACCTTATTTGTTGCAGGAATTTTGGGGAGTACAAACAAGCATAAATTGAAAAAGCTTCCTAAAGCCATTTGGACTTAATTGTTTCCAACACAGCAGTTTATATTTCAGCATTATCATGTTGTCTAGCCCAACTTCTAATTCTCCTCAAGACTCAGAACATGGTTAGCTGGGGAGCAAAGAAGAAACCAGGTGGTTTATGAATAATTATCACTTTTTACAGTACTTCTCTACACACATTTCTACTAGCACACTGTTCTAAATTGAATGGGATTCTGAATACTCTGAACGTAAAGAGAAGTATTTAACACGGAGCTGCATTTTCTGACTTGGTTGATTTACTGATGGTAGAAAGAACTCATTAGCTGTCAGGCCAGTTGTTGAAAAGACCATAATGCCAAAGCACAAAGTTGACATAATTAAAATAAAGGAAAGAATCTGGGCCAAATTCAGAGGCAATCTGTAAGGTAATGTAATTTATACCCACTTATGCTCACTCAGATTCCCTTAGAACTTGTTCTACCCAATCTATTGATGCATGAGGGACTCCAAATTGATGTCATTTATATGCCAAAGAGTCAGAAACACTATAAGGCCCTAAAGTCAAAGGCATTTAAAGTCATGCTTTCCTACATATTGTTCTCTTTTTTTTTTTAATCTGTCCTGAATCCTCCCTCCTTCTACCATTTCAGCCTGTGATTTATGCCATCAAGAATCCCTGAGATGCAGTAGGTCAAGTGAGAGGCAAGGGTGTAGGTAAGTGAGCATGACTCTAAGGAAATCTAACTTGATGTAACACAGAAGCTAGGGAAACCAGGTGTCTCTCACATGCACATCTACTCTCCCCATCACTTAGATTCAATTTGAGATTTGGCTTTGCATGTCCTCCATTACCACTAGCAATTGAATTTGTTACGTAAATGATACAAGCAGCCACAGCTCACAGACCCTCGTTTTAGGGCCAGGAGGAACTTTACGATGACCTAGTTTGACTTTCTGCATAACAGAAGCCATCAAATATCACCCAGAAACCCCTGGATTGAACAAAGCAAGTTGAAGATGAATGAGAAAAACACCCAATGTTGATTTAAAGACTTCAAGTGATAAGGGAATCTGCTGCATCCCTCAGCAATCTGTTCCAGCAGTAAATTACCATTACCTTTCAAAACATGCACCGTGTCATCTCTGTAATTTTACAGGCTTCAACTTTCAGCCATTGGCTCTTTTTTTGTTCTACTAGGCTGGATAAATTTATTTCTGTATTTCTTATAGAGGATATACAAGATTGAGCCTCAGCCTTCAAGTTCAGTGTCTCACATTTTCTAGATCCAAAAATCAAGACAATACAAACATTGTAATCAAAATAGTTTTAGAATGAGTTGAGCTTGCACTACAAAATATTTATATATGCTATCCTGATAAAAGCCTTTTCATTTGGAAGAGGAAACAGGACAGCTGGAATCTGGTGACCACAGCTTCCTTCTTCAGTTTCTGAACACTCCAGGATACTATCAGTTGAAGTGTTTACTTTACTCTCTCCACTAGGCTATCTGAACATACTGGGAGTAAAGGAGAGCCAGGGTTGCATGCAGCCTGACTGTTAAGCCACCACTCTCAGTCCCTTCCAAAGGTCTCTGACTGACCTTCAGCTATTCCACTCTGAGAAGACACTCCATCACACGCAAGTGTTGTGTGTATCCCAAAAATTCAGATATTGTCACTATCTGCTAATATACAGAGGTATACGGACAGCAGTTAACTCTGGTGGCAATGATGTACAGTCACATTTTCTGGCTTCCTGTTTAACTACAAAATACTGTGTAATAACACACCTCAAGGGAAATCTCATTTCAACCTCCGTTACAACTTGAGGAGCTGCAGGAACACATGAGAAACACACGAAGGGACAACTCTGGAGCAGCGTTCCAGTCTTCTACCAACCGGTAACTGGGATTAACCAGAACGGGATGTTTTCATATGGTTTGCGTTCTTGTTTCTAAGCCCTACAAGAAGATTCAACAGACAATACAATATGCCATTGTTGTTTCCGATTTCAGAGGTCAGCGTGCTAATCCATTCTGCACAGGAGCGCTCGATGCTGCCTGTCCCAGCCAGAGAGATATTAAAGTTTTACACTCTGTATGAATGAAAGGGCTGAAGCATAGACTAGCCCGATTTCTCTTTTGGTCAGAAATCTAACTCCTGGATAGAAACAGCTGGCTACCGGCAAAGTTAATGTTCCTCTATTATCTGTCAGGATTAGCTGCTGTTCATCTGGGAAGCCTGTTCCCCAAGAGAGGCGCAGCCTTCTCACAGGAGCATCAAACAGAGCCATGAAGCAGCGCATCACTGCAGCGAACCACGAAGAGCAGCCAGCCTCAAACACTGGGTCAGTGCTTCCCTTCAGTAAATGCCTTTCATCCCATGGCCTCTTTCACCTCCAGACTTGGCCTCTGTCTGCTATTACACCTTCCCAGAAAAAAAATCCTTACTTCCCCCACCCACTTGGTAACCATCATTCAGCGAGTTTCTCTATGACTCATCCACTTCAAAACCCTGCTGACTCACAGTCCTCAAAAAAGAAACTTGCTCAAAGAATGTACCGAGACACGGGTGCGCCATCCATGCCAGCAAGGAATTCATCCAAGTTGACCCGGTGTCTTTACTAGTGAAAGGCAAGGAAGATGCACTTCATTTGTGAATCGTTATCGGTTTTAAACCTAATTAGCTCACAGTTATTTATAACCAAAGTATACTTCGATGGCCTGATTTCCAAAAATATTATGCACCCAGTAGCTCCCACCAAATCTAATGGGCACTCAATAGCAAAAAATAAGGTAGGGCTACACAGCTTTTGAAACAAGAATATACAAGCTGACTTCTTGAACCCACTGGTAAAAACTGTGACTTCAACATGTGATAATACATCTTTAACACCTTTGAAGAATATGTGAAGTTAAAAAAACAGCTGCAGGAAAAAAAGGGTATTGTAAAAAATAGTTACAGACATTTCAGATGGAGCTGTAACTCCTGAGTTGACCGTGCTCCTTCACCTCCATATATTCTATTCAGGCTGAAGTGTCTGTACAGGGGAGGAACAACAAGCCCTCCTTAAAGGACACAAATGGAAGAACCAGACAAGTTTGCCTTTTTTTTTTCCTTTATTATAAAATTATTAGCACACTGGATGAGGTACTTGGGGAGGTAGCATAGCCTCCTTCACCAGAGGGCGAGGGCTTCAGCAGCTTCCTCAGCCATGCCTCCCACTGCGAGGTAGGAACCCCTCATGTCTCATTGTAATATAAGCCATTGACTGAGAAATGTCTGGTAGAGATACTGTAAACGCATTGGATTTCACCTCTGAGGAAGGGAGGATGGTCTGGATAACTTCTTGAGGTTTCTTCTAATACTGTAAACCTAACAAAATACTATCAAGACCATTGAGGAAATAAAACTAACCTCTCACTGCAAGATTATCCTCCCTGCTTTCCCTGTTTCTCCTGGGCTCTACCAGAATTCCTCCTTCTCCACAAATTGCCCATTAAATGCAGTCTAGTTCAAATCCCTGCCTTAATATTCAGTGTTTTACCTTCAACTCTGTCTAGCTACCACCAGCACCATTTCTCAGTCAAACATTACCAGAGACATCGATCTTCACTAGGAATCAATTGGGAGGCACTCATAACTGTTGGCAGCAAGATAGGTCTACAAGCTTGCTCTACTATCTGGAGCTCACAATCACGTGAAATTAAAAAAGAAAAACAGCAACAAAGAAATGATGATGGAACAAGTCATCTTCTGAATAAACCAAAGGACTCATCACTACAACTTCTGCAAGAATTTCTTACTGTTTGCATCCAAGGAAGGCACCCACACATATAAACTAAGTATAAACTAATCAAGATATTTGTCTGACAGACTGTAAAGAAAGATAGAGAAAATTATGTTATTTTTATTTCTCTTTGAAATTATTTGGGAAGAGCTAAGTATCTTGTTTAAACAGACAGATTACATAGCTGGATAGGTAGATTAGCCACACAAGACTAATATTGAACTGGTTCAGAACTGAATATCCAAACCAGTTAGCAAATCCTTTCACTGTAATCTTGCTAGTTTTAAGAATGTATTCCTATCTACTAATTTAAACATTTACTTTTACTTGAATCATTTTCAAAGATAGAAGACTGCATCTAACAGTTCTCATTAGCTGATACAGAACAGCTATGCATCACCTGTAAAAATGTAAATACTATTTGAATGTTTTTCAAACAATCTAGATAACATTGAACAAAAAAGGAAACCTCTGCAACATTAGATATTTGATAAGGGACAAGTCATCTGCTTGATGTGACATTTAGGGAAACACACTTTTAAAAGTCAGTAATGTATTCTGACCAACAATGGTGCTTCTTGTACCCCAGAACCTCAGTGAAATCACAAAAAGGAGAAGGAAGAAAAATTAAAAACTTTAATAACATCTCCCAAAGCAATAATTTTTTAAAAAATACTTTACTATTATAACGTAAAATTAAATAAGACTAATATTTTATTTGAAAAATCCCACTCAACATATTTTCTCAAACCACTAAAGAAAGATGTGCCAAAGATTGCAGCATTCGCTGGGGACTTCACAGTTGCTGTCCATCTCTATATAGAAAGCATTCAGATACTGCAGTGATGGGCAGCAGTATTAAACCCTAAGAGAGAGAGAAAAATAGATAAAATGCCCTCAGGAACAAGTTTCTTTCCAGGAAAACTTACTAAACCAAGGCTTAAATTGAAACAGTATTATTTTTCTACTTAGTGGCAGTTTTTCATCTCTTAACTCTCTATTGTTTGTAATACACTCACAAAATGAAATTTATTTCCTAAAGGCCAAATTCCGCCAGTCCTCTTCCCGCTGAATAATTCCTCATCACGTCGCAGTGCTGCGCTTTCAGCCGAGTTGCTCACGAGGCAAAGTTCAGGTGCGAGCACACCCGGACGGCAGGCTGGGGCCCAAAGAGAGAGCACCTCCCAAGTTACCAGGCTCCCAGCATGGGCACCCCGTTTGTCGGTAAATCACTTCTACCAACAACAATGGGAGGAAAATTGACACAACTAAACCAAATCAGGCACTGGTTTCTCCTCTAGATGTCTGCTTTGGATATTCCCACTGTTAATGCTGAGTAAGCAACAGATACAGCAGCACTCAGCAATGTGAAACACAGACCCAGAATTCCAAAATATATGCCTAATTAAAAAAAGTCAGTGATCATCAGCTGAGTGTTAACACCAAAACTTCAGTCTATAAACTCAAGAAGTACTCAGGACTATAACCTACATGTAAACCTAGGGAACCCTGGTGAGGCTGGCTGATACATCCCAAGCTTGTTAGAAGCCTGCATTCTGCTTCTTTTCTGTGACTTTTGAGCTTTTTAGGTACACCTGGGTTAGACATTCAAGCTTTTCTCTGCAATCTAGAGGGAGGTAAAAATTGGTACATATACGAAACACACATAATGAAAATTGAGGTCCTTTTGAACTAATGTGCCTTTAGGAATAATAAATTCCTGCCACTTAATACAACTATGAGAGCTGGTAATGGACCAAAGCAGTGAGTACTTTTCAAAATACATGTTTCATAAAAATAAACTCCACATAACCGCTAGAGAAGCTTCTGTCACATTTCTCCTCATCTAAGCAAATAATCATTTTCTGACCGCCCTTGCATCCCAAACACTACAAGATTTTTAAAAATTAAAAAGATATAAGGGAAGAAGTTATGTCCATCTTTGTTATCCAATCTAAGTTGTCAAAGGCACATGAACAATAAAGTTATTTAAATCATTAACATTATGCTGCTAACAATATGAAGCGTTAGCTGTAAGAGATACAAAAGTATTTGGTTTTGGAAATACATTCTATCACTGCTGTAAAAAAAGTTCTTTCCTTGGTCTCCCACCCCCCCTTTTTCCCCCTAAGAAAAATACAGTAAAAGTGAGAGAAGATTTCCCTGCCAGCTTGCGACTGCTATTTAAA
>VZTL01059092.1:0-26255 GCA_013400535.1 Scopus umbretta | reverse complement strand
TTTTTTTTTTTTTTTCCCCAGTCGTGTGTCCTTTTCTTGTTTCTCAAGAAAGAGATGAGTTTTTTTTCCTGTGTTGGAATAAAGTGGTGCCAAATGCAGGCAAAAATGTCCAAGCTCATCCAGCTTGTTCTCCTTGGATAGTGGCTGGGAGGAGCCCAAAGGAAGGCAAGGTTTCTTGCTACATGTGAAAGAGGGACCTGAAGTTTGGCAAAATGGGTGAGTCTTTCTGCTAGGGATGTGTCTTCTGTCTTTCTTGTGAAAACTTTCCAGATTTGGCCACATGAGAAACAACTGAAATTGCATAGTCCCTGCATGCCCAGCAAATACCTCCCTGGAGTTCCTATACCCGCTTCCCTCCCAACACCCATACACCTCTTCGGGCAGACAGGGAATGGCATCTACCTCCCCTTAGCTGTGGGGAAGCATGCACACAGAAAGAGGAGCTGCACAGAGCAGCGCTGGTCTCACCTCAGCAGCACAGCATGAGGCATGGATTGCAGATATGGCAGATGCTGGCACCTAACTCTTGTAGTACTGTGGAGCATTGCATTATTTTTGCAGTTATGATACTGTTGCGGTGTTGGGGTACTGCCCATCGCTCACTGAGATGAGGAGCCGTGGAGGAGGGGGCACAAAAGGAGTCTGAAGAGTAAAAGGGGGATATGCCTAGGTTACAGTGGGAGACGGGGACAATACATCAAGGCACTGGTGTTGTAAAAGGAGCCCAGGATGAATGAGTGTTACATACAGTCTAGACTGGAGAAGAATTAAATGGGGAGCTGGAAATACATGTGCAAAATGGGACATGAGATTAAGAGTCGAGTAAAATTAAGAATGAAAAAGCAGCAGCGATAGCAACCAGGTAGTTAAGAAGAGCCAAATTCATTTGGGGGGCTAGACAGGACAAGAGAGGAGCCGAAATGGGTGAGAATGGAAGGGGCAGAGACACGTATGAGGAAAGGACAGCCCTTCCCCTCTGCATCCTGTCCGCAGACCCCAAATTCCTGACACTGACCACTCCTCTGTAGTCAACAAAAATCATCTACACCCAGCTGCAAAGTAATCCAGCCCCAGACTTTCTCCATGTCTCTGTGATAAATAGAAAGATTTCAACCTTG
Organism: Scopus umbretta; assembly: GCA_013400535.1. Lineage (NCBI taxonomy): Eukaryota > Metazoa > Chordata > Aves > Pelecaniformes > Scopidae > Scopus > Scopus umbretta. The sequence goes on along the minus strand of VZTL01059092.1, from coordinate 25,137 downwards.
CTGACAATCCATTTGTCAATACGCCATGGGATGGCATTTTCAGGTTCTTTTTTTTTTTTTCTTTTATAAGCTAAAACCTCTTTCACACATAAATTAAATTAAAAGAACAAGGGGGAAAATTCCATGTGATCCCACATTTAAGGTTAATGAGTAATGGGATAATTATAATGAATAATAAAAAGATAATGAGTGTTCACAGAGAAGCCCATTACAACTGCGTAGACATCCATTACTCTGTAATTTTATACCTTTTGAACACTTGACTTTGCAACCTTAATGCTTTTTTAACATTGTTTTTGCCTGTGTAATGATATATAACAATCTCCAGACACCATCTGCAGTCTTCATATTTCCTTGATCTCTTTCAAACAAATTTTAGTACTGGGTATGAGAAGAGGCGAGTGATTACCTCACTGAGCCACAGCCAGGAGATAGAGAGGGATGCATTGGTTATTTCCTCTCCGCACATTCATAGTTCCTACCTCAACAGCTGGGATCATGCTACAAGCTCTTGGGCTTGGTTTGTCTGCTTTAGAGCCTCTGCATTATGACAGTTCTGTCAAAATTTCTTGATTCTGCAGTTTGCTTCTCCCATTGGTCTAACAATCGAACCCAAGTTAATAAGGCTTCAGGACACGATTAAATATTTAATGGTTCAGTTAGGGTCGTGGCCAAGAGCACGGCATCAACCATTTTCTTGATTCCTTTTCATCTGACACTGCCGATTACTTTAGTGGTACATGCTGTCCTTCACTGCTGGACCCCTGCTTAGACATGGTACTAGGCGCATTTTTTTAATTGGAAAGAGGCATTGCACACTTACAGACTATCATCATATTTCAAGTTTACTGCTAGGAAAAGCCAATATTAATAAGGGTTGCTTTTGCATTTCTTCAGGCTTTACATATTTTAGCTGCAAATGTCAGCTCTTAGCAAGTTCTTAGCTCTTGTTTCCAAAGTATTGTAATATAAATAAATGCCCCATAGGACTGTCCCAACTCCTTGTCACTCTAGCAACTCTGGGTCACCTTAAAGCCACTGCAAGTCCCTAAACATCTGCATCATTCAGACTGGAATCCTAATGCATACCGTGTAGCAGCCATCACTATACTACCTGCATGCTTATATGCAGGTGGTTCTCTTGGCAGCTGAGATTTCTATTTGCAATAAAAGAAAAAAAATGTTTGCAGTAAAGAGCAGACATTTTGGGGGACTAGCTCAGTGACTCTACTACCTGTGGAGCACATGTTCTTACATTTCCACCCTCATGACCCCGAAGCAGTCTCTGCAGTCTGAGTGGAAAAGGGGAGTTAACACTAAATAATATTAGATAAGAGCCAATCCGTACTCGGCACTCTTCAAACAGCAAGAGAAACATGTCTTAGGTGTAAAGTGAGAGATCAAGTAGAAGGAAACAGTAGTGAAGAACGACAGGGCAAATGAAAGACCCTCTCCGCATGCCTCTCTGAATTGCTCTTTTCTATTATTAAGTTCTTCGCAATATGAGAAAGGGGACAGAGATCCCATGCTCTCACTGTCACAGCAAGTCATTCACTTGTTCTTCAACATTACAAAGAGCAGTATATGAACCTCACAGTATTTATATCTGTAAATTACTGCAGTAATTTAGTTGCCTCCTCCTTACACGAAGGAAACAATAACACCTAATTCAAGACCTAGCCTGTAACAGCACTAACCACCAAGGCAAAAAAACATAACCCATGATCCAAGTAGGCCAGTAGATGACAGCATGCCATGGCACACTTTGGTCCCACAGGACTGTCTGGAAGGAGTTTGACCCGGTTCAGCAGAACTGTCTCTTAAACATCGCAACCGTTTCCTGAACCAGCTATTAAAAACCACTGCCAGCAGCGGACTTTGCAAGCTGCACACCCTGCCACTCACTCCATCTCCCCTAGGAGCCACAGCACCTGTGGCTTTGCTCAGTGTGTGGCTCTGGTATACCTTCAGTGCTCAGTCCCCTTCTCTGGCCTCCTCCTTAGAGCTGGTGGTTGTTGCACATCTGCCAGCATGAATACCAGTTCCTTTTGGCCGGGGAAGAGGTGTCATACCAAGCCCAGGATTTCTGGAATATGATACTAGGATTTCTACATTAGCCTGATGGAACTTCTAAATTTCCACCTTAGTCGCTTTATATAACACAACAGAAAGTGTATTAAAAGGTGAGTTGCAATGTAAACAGCTAAAATTTCTGGAGTGCCAGAATTACAACTGCTTATTCCACCTTAACTACCCCCTTGAGCCTCTTCATTAGAATAAGATCTGCAGAATTTCATCTAATTCTAATGTGAGGCATCCCTGCCTTATTCTCAGTGTTGGATGGGCATTGCTAACCAAATGACAAAATATTTCATATTTTATTTTCTCATCACTTTTTAATACCATACCATGTTTACTGTACAGCATTCAAACTCTGCTCTGAAGACAGAATTATTAATGTTTGCATAGACTTTCGAGCAGGTGTTTTTCACTACAGTGACAGCATGCTTTATAACACATGTAAATTTATCTGCCTAATAACACCTGAGGAGACAAAGAACCATGTTCATCTCCAGTTAACAGGTAGGCAACTGAGGCACCAACAAGATGAACTAAGAAGTCAGCAGTGGGTTTTGGTGCACATTTTGAGGAAAAGCCTACATTTTCAGAATAGCACAGTCCTGCTCAAAGCCCAGGCTTCTGCCAGCAGACACATACTCATTGGTCCCAACTCGTACGTAAGCTTCAAGTAAGCCATTCCTACCGTGGGTCCTCCACAATATTCAAACCTGCAGCTCCTTCTCAAACAGGCCTTGGCCATGAAGCTAACAGAGCGACCAGTAGCAACAAGACCTTCCCTGTCCTTCCCTGTGGGGTCAGCCCACCGAACTGCAGCAGCGAACCCCATGGATATCCTGGCAGCAGAGACCTGCTGAGCCTTGGCAGGCGGGTACTGCTCCGAGCCTCGGACCTGCATGCTAATCGCAATCTTCTTGCTCAGTAAACTTAATCCTACTCTTAAAGCAACTGAAAAGAAAGATTTTTTTTTAATGGGAAAGGATGGGAAACCTTAACAATAAGCAGTTCCATCAATCCCTTTCTATATATAAATTAATGATACTGAATTGTAAAATTGTCAGAGAATGAAGCAATAATTTTAAGAAATAGAGAGCTAAAATAGACTCCAAAGGATTAACATCCACAGTAGATTATCCCCTCCATACTAAATTAGGTAATGGATTTCTCTGAATAGGATATTTCTTTATAGCAGAAGCATGAGATACTACTTTTTAAAAGATCTGTAATATCATACTTTACATATGGTTTTTGTTTTCTTTTGCTATTTACTACAGTCATTTAGAAGTAGTGATCTTGACTGATGACACAGGCACATATTCTTGTTGAGATGTCTTAATATAATGGGGAGAAATACACAAGCCACGAATGATCTTGTTCGGAAAGACAGAGTATTCCCCTTGAAGATTTCTGGTCGCTAACCGAGTACAGTGGGACTCAAGTAAGCAAAAATAGCATTGTGGTTAAGATACTGGACTAAACTTGGAAGCTATCTTCTGGTTCCTGGCTCTGCTGCAGACATCCTGTGTGTCCTTGGATAAACGCCTCTTGTGAGGCTAATTTCATTTATGTGCTCATGTACATAGTAATGAGCATCATAAACAGCCTATAAATATAATCACTTGAAATAATTTTTAAGGTACAATCTCTCATATTCAGTGAGGGATTTCATGTTCTCTTGGGAAATGGGAAAGTGTTTGCTAGGCTAAAGGCATGAGATGGATTTGGATCTATCTCAATTTCAGTGGCATCTGTGTGCACATTTAAATTCGGCATGTGCAGACCATTACGATAAAAAAGAGTCTGCATTATTTGCACTATTTCTCATTTTCTTTCTCAGACTGGGATTGTTCCCAATTATAGGATGTCAGACTGTAGGAAGAAGAAACACACGTATAGATGATGATATCCTTGAAATATGCACTGGCTCTGTGTCCTTTTTGTTCAAAATTCTTGGAAACATCCTGTAAAAATCTGTGTGCATGCACAACACTTGTAATTATTCACACAGACCCTACTGTAAATCACAGACTAATATGTACATCTGGAAGTTACACGTCTCACACACACAATGCATGCAGCTATACAGTTCACCGGTAAACTTCTACAGGAAGGGTGGTCCTAGAGCAAATGCAGATCTGCCAGATCTGCTAGCTAGGGTGGTATTTCACCATTTGTGGTGCAAGCTACTGCTTTGCTGCTTCAGGGTTTTTTTTGGTGCTCTGGCAGCCTCTGCTACAGACATTCAGAAATCCCAGGTAAACAACTGCTACTTGCAGGAGGTCTACATCAGGTAGGCAGCAAGTGCAATACACCGTGGACCCTGGGACTAGCCAGCAAGCACAAACCGTGTCAAGGTTAGACCACCATAATACTCTCAGTTTTGTTTCTCAATCCCTATTCAGCCTCTTCCTTTTCAACAAGAATGATCTCCTCCAACATATATCTTTACACAGGTGTTGACCTTCTGTGGCTTAGATAAAGCAAAAAGTAATAGGAATAAGTTAATTAAACAAGTACATTTTGTAAGTCTCTATCTATTGTCTGCACCTACCACCTATGTCTAACACTGATTTTGTAGACATATGGTTACCCACTTTCCAAAGTAGATGTGCCTTACCTGGGATATGTCATTATAAAAACTTCATGTTTCTGTTTTCACATGACTAGAATTGCCAGTACCTCAATGAATCAGACTACTACTAAATAGCCTAAGATTGTTAGAGTACCAACACGTTATGAAACATAAAAGGGAAAAGGCAAGAAGACAAAATCAAGGACATAAGCAAAAGATACCTGCTATCTCCAAATAAAAAGCATCTGTTTAGATGAGATGCAAGGCAGCTAGAAAACCTGTGACTGCAGCTTCTACAAGAGCTGATATTTCAAATGTGATCACTTATATATAGAAAATATGTATGTAAAAATAGCAAGTACATAACTACTGTGTTAGGTTGTTTTTTTGTTTTTTTGTGTTTTTTTTTTTTCTGGATGGGAGCCTTAGTGTATTATAGTTACTAAAGTGGATTCAAGTTCATTTAAGGGCAAAGGTATGTTCCTGGAACTAACCCTCCTGTCTGGTCTGTCAGAGAATTAACAGCCTTAGCAATTAGGAGCAGAGCCTTACCAGGCAGCACCCTTTTGTAAGGGAAAGGAGAGAAGATATGAAATGAAGAACCAGTGCCCTCTCTACTTGCCCCTCAGGAATGGCCTGAGCTATTCTTTAAAAGCCTCAGCAGGGGGATGTCTCAGTAACAATAAGGCCTGTAGCAAAGCAAGAATCTTGACACCCCCAAGAAATTGTTAATTTTGGCAAGTAAGTTATGTCTGGGGAGCTGAAGTGGAGAAAATAAGGATGTAATAATGTTGCAATGCAATATTATAACATTATGAATAACATTGATAATGCCATCGGATACCTTCCAAAAGAAGACTACTGATATAGAAAAAAAAAAAAAAAGCTCATATTTTATTAAAGCTGAGGATAGAGTGACAGCTCAACAGTAAACTGTATGTAACAATTACTCAATAACAGGTTTTACAGCAAGCTTGGATAGTTTCTTGCTTGTATCCTTTTGGCATTCACTTTTTTTTTCTTTTTTTTTTTTTTTGTGTACTGTAATGACAAGGGCATTGCTCATGTTCACTGAAATACCTCCGACTGCATACAAGCTGTGATCACTATCGCATTTACCACTGTCTCACACTGCCCCTATATTGCCATTTTCTATTTTTCAGGGAAATACATTTAACATACAGGCACAGAGTAAATCCAAAATGAGCCTTAAATAATCTTGTTCAGGGCAACAGAGAATAATGACTGTGTCTTCAATGAGGGGCATAATTACAACAAGCTGTCAAAGGAAACTTTAAGAAGGTTTGGGGGCAGGGGGAATTAAAAGCTATTTACCTCTATCAAAGCAGAATGAATAAGGGTAATGAGTAATAACCCTGAGAAAATGACAACAAAGGGGAACATTCTCAGCACCATGAGTGGGAAATTAATCAAGTCCCTCTTTTGTTAAACAGGTGTTGCACAATAAATTCCCTGTGAAAAAGCATCCTTAGTATTAGAAAGGAAAAAGTTCTAAGAAGTAAACAAGAAAATGCTACCTTGTCTTTACAATGCATCATTTGCAAATGTCTCAAAGCACCTTTCAGTTCAAAACAGTAAAAGAAATACCAAAGTTCAGTATCTTACGGCGTTTTGATTTAAAATCACGGAGAAAATACAGTGTCCTAAATTAACCAGCAGGCAATGGATCCATGACTACAGGATCCGTTTGGACAACACCAAATGGTTTCAGGAAGCTTCATGTAACAGCTAACAATGTACCGGTGTGCCTACTGGAGATACGCAAACTTGGACATCTTGATTATATCTACAACACCTCGGTCCCCCCTAAGCCAGGGAATACTTAGTTCAAGTCAGAGCAGCACAATGCAGTTGTGTAAACAGAAGACTGAAAATCAGGAAATCCTTAGTTCTAAAATGGGATCCAACTGTGCCCCTTTTTCCTGTCCACAAAAAAGTTAATGAAGCAACCTAAGTCACCCACCCTCTCCTCCCTCTTGGACAGAAATAGTAATATCTAACTACCAGTCTCAGTAAAGTGTTGGATGGATTAAATAAATTAACATGGATGGATTAAATACGTTCACATCTTTAACACATTTTGAGGAAGAAAAAGGCTCTATAAGCATTAGATGTTATTGAAATAGAGAGCAGAAGATCTTTTCAAGGGGGAATTACTACCTTTCCTTTCTTTATGTATCGATTACTCATTAATACAGCAAAACAAAGAAAGATTAGATTTGACAGTTCTCAAGGAATGTTTTTCACTGGTACATATACTCTTGATTTGACACTACAAATAAAAATGTTATTCAGTGGACCCCGATCATGTTCTGAAACCATTCCCAAGGGCTACAATTTTAAGACTTTCTGTGCAAATTATCTTCTTTAATGTCCAGTCCAGCTTAACCATTTACTTAAGAAATAGGTATGCACAAAGCATGTTACTGCTACCCCTTGTAAAATTATTCGAGGACAATTAGTTTAGATGCTTACTCATTTTGGGGATTGTGAAATATGCCTTGCACCTCTGCCTCTTCAGATTTACCTGAAAATCTAAAAAATCTAAATTTATTTATTCAAATAAATCTAAAAATCCTGAAAAACAAAGGCCACTCCTAAGCAAAAAATGAAGAGTATTAAATGTTCTGTATGAAAAAGCTAACGTGAATGCCCAAGAGATCTGTGTGTTTTAATGAAAAGCTATGAAAAAGGCAGGTGAAGGTGTTATATCATATCATAAAACCATGAGCTTAAAAGGAGTTCAGGCAACTGAAACACAAGAGGGACACCTTGCCAAGATCATTTTGCCCTTTATATCAAGTATCAAATTTATAAATTGCAGTAAATTAAGGTTAAAAAAAAACCCCAACCAACCAACCAACCAAATATCCCGAAACAACACCTTTTCTTCACTTTTTCCATTTAGACAACTGCTGTAGTTGTGTCACGGGATGTAGGCAGGTAGCCAAATGCCAATACCTAGTATAAATGAGACAGAATATGAGGGTGGTGTTTGGAGAAGTCCCTCTAGGAAGAAATGAGCCATGTAGAGGAAACATGAGAACGCTTTTGCAGAATACAAGGCACAAAATTGCTTCTGAATTTTGCTCTTCTTTTAGAAGCTATTTGAAAATAAATAATGTTGTTCTAGTAACCATAAATAATTGTTTTAAAAGGAGAATGGTCCCGTATAAGCAATCTCAGTGTCAAAGTCCAAAGAGAAATAGAGGGTTCTAAAAGGCACAAAACTTACTCTCAAGCCAGGCACCTTCCTCCACCACCTGCTTTAGAAAGTCTTCCCCAAAAAGCTTTCATAGCTTTTTTATTATGCAGTTTTGCTTCACATTGAACAAATATAATGAAAAGTAATGGTACATAAGTGTGAGAGGCATGGCCTTGGATAAGTCAGTGAACCTAAGCCAAGTTATTCTAGCTGTGTATTTGGCCCTCAAGTGAGATTTCCCATGAATGTATACAAGCCTTATGTTGCGTATTAACTTGCCCTGTTTGGAATAAAACAGGGAAGTTGATCCAGTCCCACTAAATTTTGAAGAACCAATATATGTCTTGAAGCACACGAAAAGAAATCTCCTTTACCCAGACTACATGCTTAGAATACACCCAACCTTTCTGTGTGTCATCAGCCGTGCTGAGCAGGCAGGCCCATGATTTGTAATCTAATCAACCTCAGAGTGATTGTGAAACCAACAGCTGTGTCTGAGCAATTGGAAAAATAGATACAGAACAAAGGGGAAGACCCATCTCAACAGGGCTTCTCCCTCAAGTGCATAAACTCAGCTTCAGTGGGAAGTATAAATATTTCATTCACTATTTTGTACTGTATTTCTCCTGTGATTTGTGCTTCAACTACTTTCTTTTAAAGGTGCATTAATGTCTTCTTTTAACAGCATCCCTTCTAAACTTTTCCCCTTGCTTAATGGGCCTGAAGGGATTAAACCCTTAGCAGAAAAATGCATCTGTTGTACATAACATCACAGTATTAGACTATCATAATACCAACTCATTTATTTTCATTTTGTGGAAGTATACCTTCCCTTGAGAATGATGCTACAGGGTATATTTCCTTCCTGATGCTTCCTTTCATGTATTGTATGATATTAAGGAGAAACACTTGTTTTCAGACATCAGAAGCCCAAGGCCCACTTTTTGCCTTGCATTTTGAGGCCACACTATACCAGAAAGTTAGCTAGGCTGAGTAGCAAAGAGCTCCAGAAATCCTGCCCGTCGCAAAGAAAAGCGATGCATGTTCTCTGCACTTGTCACAGTTCTGGATGCTGACCAGACTGAACTGACTTAGATTTGCTTTTGGTTTAGGTGACTTCCATGTGCATAAATTAGAGAAAGCTGAGCTTAACATTTCAGTGAGGTCAGCTGTGATCTCACTGCTGGAACGCATACCACAACAGTCAATATCAGCACAAACAATAGTGCTATTCATCTTGTATTGTTGGGCAAGTCTTCATCTACACGTAGTTACAGCTACAGTAGTCCTTTGGTTTTGCAACGAATAGGATTCCCTGCAAGGAGTGCTCATAATCTCCGTCATATACAAAATCAAGCCCAGGTAACCAAAGTAGCCTTGAAATCAAGAAACTTGAGGGACTACAGTTACCAAAACTGGTAACTACATTTGGTTACTTTGGTAGCTTAGCTTTGGTAAACTTACCAAAATTTTTATAGTTCGCCTGAATGGAAAAATGTTACTTCATCTGTAAACTAATGTCACTTTAAGCCTGCTAAGAGAAGCTGTGTATACTTGTTGCCAGAATCATAAGGGTCTTCAGTTTCTTAAGCAGATACATGACAGTTCAGTAGGATTTTCAAAAAGCGTCTGGACACCCACTCTAGGATACATCTGTCTAGATTTTGGACAACTGCATATCTTCAATCACTGGCATCTAATTTGGCTGATTTAACCCTTTTCACAGTTATATGCCAAAGCCTACCTGAATTCCCAAAACTCCCAACACATTTCTAATGTGTACAGTAATGGCAAAAAAATATTGCACAACCATTTGGTGATCAAGGAAACGCTTTCAATGTTTTCTCTGAAAGAGCATAGACACAGTGCAAAGCATTTCCTAGATACCCACGGCAGTAAACTCTTCTGGAGGAACAGTAGCTTCAGACAACAGTAGGAGCAACCCTCAAACTTGGGTGCAGTTCTCTTTCTTCTCAGTGAGAGGTTAAAACAGCCAGACTTTCCCTCATTGCTGCAATAAGTGGGATACAAAATGGTATTTCAGAAAGAATTACAAGGAGGCAATCACTTTTATTAGCTATATAGCACCTTTACGTAGCACCAGATAACATTACACACAGGGGTTGGCAGCCTTTAGGACCGAAATAAGTGAAGTAAGAAACAATATAGTACCTTGCTGCTTTTAGTGGGAAAATTATCATACGGGGAGAGGACAGGATGACAACCACCTCAAGCATTTAGGTGGATTTGAAATGCACCTATTCCCTACCCAACAGCAACGTGGAGTATCTAATACAGTGTACGTTTCCTTCTAGGACTTGTTGAATAAAAAATTAACAATGCTCTATAATATTTCTGAAAAACCGAACATTTCCAAACATGCCAGGTTTTCCTATTTTATCTTGTTTTTGTTAGCATACTGTGAAGAACTTATACTTTGTGATATAATTTCACAAACAAACTATGAAGAATGATTGTAGTTTTGCAGAGAAATTGCAGAGGTTGCATCCTGAAGGATAAAAACATAAGACAGCTACTTTCCTATTAGGGCAAGAAAGGAAGGACAGCCCTAGGCAAAAATTTCCAGGGGCAGTTTTGAAGAAGCAGTTTGTCGAATTGAGTGGAGAAGGGTGTTTAATTCTCCTACCAAACACAATAATGATCAGGAAGAAATACAGAGCCAATGCTTAATGGTTCAAATGGAGATGTTGGCAAGGAGCTGTTTTGGAAAGAGACAGATCTGCAGTGGTTTTGACTCAATTTTAGTCTATGTTAAACTGAAAACCCAAAGTGCTGGAGAGTGAAAATGTACCAAATTTTCCTGACTGTTTCTTCATGCCAGCCTTTTTGCAAGATGCTGCACTCTTCCACAGCTAAGGGCAGTCATCAGTCTTACCTTAAGAGAAATTTAAGATGTCTGGTAAATAACACAGGCAGAGGATGGAGGGGTGGGGGAGAGACCCATTACTTCTCTCATCAGTCAGAAAGTAGATTATACCGCCTACAGTACATTTGCAATGTGACAGACTTCCTAGAGTACAGAAGTGTGTTAATCAATAGTTAGGGTGTGTCTAGCTTCACCTTTTCAGAACTCATCCAAGAGGGGGGTTAATGAACATTAGCACAAAACAGAACTATGGTTGCAAAATCCTAAAATGACAGGGAGAGGAAAATAACACCGACTTGGAATCACTGCAGGCTTAGCCACTGAATGATGCCAAGAAGGGCACAGTCCCTGTTGACTGAAACTAGAGATGAATTCAAGCCACACAAATTCCAGCTCAGTTTCAGACTTGCCATTATTTTTGCAAGCCTGCACAAATCAGCAATCTACTGTGACTGGACTGCCCTTGCAGTCTGCCTTCTTTTTCCCAGTGCAAGCAGTGGAATACTCTGCTCTGCCTAATGCACAGAATTACTGAGGAAGAAACCTGTGCTTCTTACCCCTTTCTGTGACTTTCCTGTTTACTGTAAAGCCTTTTCCATTAGCAAGAAAAAGCAAATGCATTTGACTGCCATCTTGCAGCAATGTATGGTTGCACAATCTTTCAGTCCAGTCAGCTTTCCCAGTTGTCTTTCATCTTCCCTGCATAACATCTGTTTTTCAAAGACAACAGATTCTCCACTGTTTTGTTGGGACAACACTGGGACATGTTCCCTGAGGAAGGCATTTTCTTGCTGTTTTGCCTTGTCTAAATTAGCAGCGACATCTTCTGAGACTCTTGCTAAACCTTTGGGGCTGGTTTTCCTTTGTGACGTGTCTGACTAAGGTGTCAACTGTGTTTTCACACTGGACAGCCAACACATACTGTTTTACCAGTGTTTTCATTATGCTGGACTATATAAAAACCAAGGGACAGTGTGAAAGGCAGAGAACACCATATTGTATTAAAAACAGCATCTGAAATATTTTAATGTTCATTTATTTCAGGATATGGATAGCTACCTGAGCCAGGGTGGCAACTGCTATTAGATGACTGTTTTCCATACCACCAATACATGTCTGGCAAAAATAGACAGCCCTATTGTGCAATTTTGTGGTCTGCTTTACTTTACCCTCAGCTGATAGTTCTCATTTATTTCTTGACGTCATGTATTATGTGGAAGCTCCTGAGACTAAGAACTTTACTAGGAAATAAAAATTGACTTGTTTTGGTTCTTCCTCCATTATAGAGAAGCGTTCAATTAGAAACCCCCAAAAGAGACCAAATCTTTAATGTTTGGTATCTTGGCACTTTCAGAAAATCAACCTATTCTGAACTGCCTCTTGTTAAGCACTGAGGATCATATTTGCTTATCAGTTTTGAAAATATGGATATATCTATCTATCTATCTATAAAATTACTTTTACATACATAGTGCCATCCACACCTTTAATGAATCTGAGATGGCTCCAAGACTATATTGATCTTCAGATGTTGGCTGTGTATATTAATCTCTACTTCTTTTTTCAGAGTGTATTTCACTCATTGACAAGGTAATTGGACTGCTGGGTAGGTATAATGCTACCACCATGACTGCTTCCACAGAAAGCCCCTTCTGATTGTATTTTAAGTTACTTTTCCCTAAGTCTCCTTCGTCAGTAAGTGTTGACATTTGTGTAGCAATGGAGGATTACCTGAATGATGAAGAAAAGGAATATATGAAATTACCAGGTGCTTGTGATGGCTGACCAGAAAGGCTATAAAACCAGTAAGCACCGCAGTCAGGTTAAAAGTTTGAATATGCATGTAATATGAGAATATTGCTGGTCGTAAGTACACTGTTCCAGTCAAATCTGCAATAAACATCACCATGCAGGCCAAGTTTGAACTTGTCAAGCTGATCAAAACCCAAGTTGTTCATGTGAACTGAGAAGTAAGAAGGAAAAAAAAAAAGTTCCATCAGGCAGTAATATGTAGTTCATCTTTCAAGTGAGGAAATAATGAGTCTGCATGCATGCCTTTCTGCGGGATGACGACCGCAGTTTTTGTGGAACACAGGCAAAGATAAGACCCTGGAAGTTAGATCTGCTTTCTTATCCCTTAAGTTGGCACATAACAACACCTGTCCTAAGGATTACAAATAGGAAACAAAGCCTGGAAATTCTGCAAAGATTTCAATGTATCATAGAAGCTGAAGTTGAAAAGACTGAATCGGTATTGGGTCAGTCAGACCAGCATCCCTCTCACCGCAGGCACAGTGCTAGCCCAATTTCCTTCTCACTGAAAGTCAGGAATCTCCAGGCAATGATGTCTGCCATGCTTCAATAGGAAGATCATTTCATTATAAGTGGTAGGGTCAAATTCTATACTCAGATGTATTAATACAGAGCTACTCCATTGAAAGCAGAAGAGCTGCCTCAAATTATTATATAAAAGTAAAATTACTATTTTTACCTGAATATGAGGAGACCATGATTTTTATTTATTTGCATGCATACACATCTTTTTTAAGAGGGCAAGTATGACCTTGAATTCAAGGAGGCCTCAACATGCCTACATCCTGTAAAAGAGAAACTCGGCCTTCCTACATCCTCCTCCACTCTCCCATCAGATCCCTGCCTGATTTCCCAACTCATGATCATTCTCTCCAAACCCTCTCCCTCCCAACCTACTTTTCAGTGCTGAGTGAGATAGCAGGAGCTGGAGCCTGCACTGAAATCCTACAAGCCTACCTCACGCAAGGGCAAGTCGGATGCTGAGCAGCCAGATCTTGCTGAATTCCTGCTGGCTGCCTTGCACAGCAGCAAGGAAGTGCAAACCAGCTGACTGACAGTGACTGGCTCCTGCCTCATGCATAGATAAGTCATTGCTCAAATGTAAGACCAGATATATTGTAGAAAAATTTCCTTGAAAAAAGGATTCTCTCAACACTTAGATTAATATGGCAGAATTGAGAAGTCGTGTGTCCTTTTGATTTGTATTATAAAACTTTAACTTCCAATTTGGGGAAGATCCATGAGGTAAATCCCCGTCTCCTCATTCCACAGTCTAAACCAATAAATTCAAAGAGACTTGATCAACTTCAGAAGTTCTTCAGAAATTATATTGGCCAAATGAACACATAGTTTCCATCTTTCTTCCTCGTTACCTAGTTAAGTAACCAATTTTTCTTACAGGGGCTCACATCACATTCCTCAACTGCTCCTGTTGCTCTTGTTCCTAAGAAATTTAATGAAGAATAGGTTCCTTAGAAATGGTCATTTAAATTGACCACCAAGAGTAATGCAGTTTTCATCTTTCCTCAAGAGGAAGAGGGTAATTGATTTTGTTTTAGCACAAATTTCACCCAAGCTATATTTCTGTAAAGTCAATTCTTACTACTCTCCAAACAACTTCTTTTAAAAATGATCCTGTACTTGCCATACACAAGGATCATACCAAAGCTTTGAAGTGATTTAATAGCAGACAGCAACTAGCCAAAAGAGATCATTTGCAAACTTCAGAAGCTATAGAAATCCATTGCTTGTTTTAGCTGATTATATAGCTAAGCTTATACAAACCAAATTTTAAGTATTGCTAAAGAGCAATAAGAATGTAAATTCAAGCAGGGTCCCACAGAAAAAATTTAAACAGTCTATAAATAGTATCTCAAAGTAAAATGCACAAGCTACACTCTATGGAAAAAATATATGATCCTGCTATTATTTTAGTGAAATATTTTTTTAAATCTTCTAAAGTCTGTGATTCACCCCCAGCCAGTAAAGCTGGTTAGAGAGAGAGTAGATAGAGCTCATAACTACATAGTTACTACAAGAAATCCTAAGTTTTGCTTGCGGAGAAGGGCAAAATAGTTACCTCTGTTGTGTGATAACATATCTGCTTCCCATTTTAATGGTAGTCAAACCACTGCAAGATATCCAAAATACATAATTTCCGATTCAGGCAGCAGGTTTAAACCCACCAAAATATTAATTAAATATTAATTTAATATTAAATTAATATTTAATTTCCCAGCAAGCATAATAAACCACGGAACTCAGTGCTAGAAGATAACAAATAGACCAAAAGCATGGAAAGGTTGAAAAATCTTAAGGCTGTCAGCAGTTACAAAATACTATGATTTACATGGAACTGGAATAAGGAAGTCATACACTGTTCAAAGGTTGAACTATATTAGTGGAAAGATCGCTACATAGGTCCTATCAGCAGCCTGTTCTTTGACCTCTGGACTGGCCTGAGCCTGTCTGGGTGCTCCTGCATATACCCAGGCATGGCCAAGAACTTCTCTCTACCACTCTCCAAGGCACCTGGATCAGGACATTATGGTTGAATGGATCTTGCTCTCTCGTGAAGCCCCAGGATGTCCAGGTATATTCAGTTCAAACTGAGAAGAGATACAACTGATAGCGCAGTAAAGTGGAATTTTGGAATTGATGGAAATATGGAATCTGTCAGTGACCTGCTAGGAAGGAAAGACTATTATCTCCCAAGGACCAAAATTCTGATCAGAATATAGGGCCTGTTTTGCAAAGTGATTTAGTCAAACTCTGGTCCATACAGAGTAACTATACTCTATAATTAATACACACTTTGTGTATTATTTATTTTATATCTAATTTTAATTGTGCATTTTATTTAATTATTTTCCCTCAAATTTAAATTAAAAAATTCTTTTCCTTCACATAACTACCAGCATGGACAGAAGGAGGAAGAAGATAACAGATGTACTGGGAAATGTTTACTTAATGTGACAGTGCTTTATACATATTGATAGTCTTCATACTTTGACAATGCAGTCCAGGGGTTCTGATGACATAATTAAAATTGAACCTAACTTATTGTCCTAAAAACAAAGACTTTGCTATATTTCAATTTTATTCAGAAAAAGATCATGAGAATAAGCAGTTTTTTAAAAAAAAAAACAACTATTAAATTCTACAATTTAAAAAAAAAGTATTTCTCCTCAGATTTCAAGCCATTTGTTAGACTTGTTTGTGAAGGTGGTTGTGCATACACCCAAGAGTTACTGATGACTAATGAAACACTTCACTGGAAAAAGACAGAAATATTTTCAGTTCAAGTGTTTGTTCAGATGAGAGGTATCAAGTCAGCTGGCAGCAGCTTAAGTAAAATCTCAGAAGGCACTCGAGTCCTTCTTCCATCTTAGCTATTCAATTCCTAACCCTTCAGCCCATGGGTAGCTTGACTTCAGTTTCAGTACAACTAATGGGCTATTAGAGCTGTTACTGCTTAGGGCAGTGTCTCTTCCACTTCAAACACTACAGGAAAGAGAGTCATCTCAATACAGGCACGTGACTCATTTCAATTCCACCAGAAACAACAGCAATCTATCCTTCTAAGGAGACCCTCACTCTCACATGCAACAATGAAGTATTCTTTCTCATTCTGTACTAGTAAGTTGGCTCCTACTTGCAGTTTTAATTTTGGTCCCCACTAACCACATATTAAATTGTCAAAAATACATTTTTCCCTCAGGCTGTCCCTTGCCTACGGGAAGAGTTCTCCATAAAAATCTGAGGAAAAATTGTTCTTCCCATCTTTCCTTAGAATTGCTGTGATGCCTTTAAAAATGTCGGTAGTTAAAAAACCCCAACACTTCTGGCTCAGAAAGCACATCAGCCGCACGCTCTGGGAGGCTGAGAGCAGCAGTGTCCGGCACTGCCCATTTGCCCAGCTCCCGTACCATGTCTTAATCATCTGTGTTGCCACTGGGAAAAGAGGTAACTGGGTTAGGCAGACCTTTGTTTTGCTCATCTTACATTCCCACGTCACCCGTTGCCTGTAACCTCAACCAACACCATCGCAACAATGCATCGCATGTGCATTCTTTGCACTAATCTGTCTTTCTGTATTGGCTTGCTGTCTCTCATGCCGGCCCGTAACCTGCAATTTGGAAATAAATTTCATGCCAGCAATTTGAAACAAAGACAGTGGTGAAAATGTATCTTTCACAACTACCAAAGGCAAGGATAGCCTTTTTTGCTCTTTTCCAGTTCAGAGGCAGCCCGGCAGGAGCTTGCTGTGTGCACCAGGGCCCCAGGCTCTGATTTTAAGAAAACAAAACACAACAGCAGCTACTGGGTAATTTCTCACCAGATAATCAGGTTATCTTGGAGGTAACATTTTGGGATACAGCCACAATCTTCTTTGCAACCCTCAGACTTCTCAGGACAACTGGGGAGTGCAAGCATGGGGAATAACAAGTGAAGCCACCTCATCAGCAAGCGAGATGTTCCTGCCACTTCGCTGGCAGAAACTTCCAATCCTGTCCAGATTACCCAAGCCAAACCCACACACCCTTAGCTCTGCCCTTTGAAGAACATCGTGGGAAAATGCCTCAAAATGGAAAGAAGTCATCTGAAGCATAAACTGGCAGATCCATACTACTTGCATGCAAATGAAGGCTAGAAAAAATTCTAATGTATGTATCCAGGGAGTTAAATTAGAAAACAGTGCTTAACAAACTGGTTAAAATTGTTACTCTGTCATGAAATTACTAGTGATCAGCAGGCAAAACTAAGGTTACTTCGCTGAACTCTCCTTCAGCAAGTAAGTATTCTTCATTATTTTCAGTGTGTCCTGTGTCTAATAGATATTCAGGCAGAGAACTTGACTTTTTTAGGATGGTAAACTATTGTCAAAACCATTTAGCAATGCCCTAAGCTTCCTGTGGCATCAGATCACGACTCATCATCAAATTCTCAGGGCTATTCCCTTTATATGCTTATTTAGATTTGAAACTGCAGTTGTGCTGGTGGCTGGTTTATATAGCTCTCTCAGCTTGCTATTTATTTACAGCAAATAGACCTCAAATGGAAAGTGCTTCTCCTTCTGTACCCTAAAATTAATCCTGATTGATGACTATGGCTCATTTTAAGTAGTTTAAAAAACAAAACCAAACCAAAAAACCCCACAACCCTCTCAAGTACAGCACCTCCTGCTTATATGACTGATGGCAGGATGTCCACTTACGCAAGGAAAGATGGCTCTTCAACTGGAATGAACTGTCATATTAATGGAGAGTGGAAATTTGCCATTTAAATCTGTAGCCGATTTCTACATCATCTGAAACATTACAAATTCCATTTCTCATTATGAAGAAAAACAAAATCACTTGGGAAATTATTTTTACTTCTCACCTTCTTTGTGTTAAAAGCAGAATGTAAAAATCTGAAATGAAAACCAGGAATAATTGACAGTCTATTTCCCCAGTGAAGGGTTATTATGGGAACATATAAAACTGGACAAGTATTCTAAATTCATCCTGTAAAAAGAAAGCAAAAAACTTTTTTTTTTTTGTTTTATGCAGGTATCAAATAAAAATCTTTCTGTCCTACAGATTACAGACTTGAAGAGCCACTCTAAAATATGCTGTTAAGAACTCACTTATCATCAGTGCTGAATTCAAATGAGTTTCAAACGTACTGAACTATCACTTTGCAACATATTACTTACCCAGGATTATTTTAATTTTCATCCAGTGCTACTAAAAATTCAACGCTCCTCCTTTGCCACATCTTTGTGTACATAATGAACTTTATGATTTCTTACAGGCACAATCTATTGCTTTTGGTTTGACTTTCAGGTAGTTTTTCCCAAGTCATTTTTCAGTAAATGAAGAAAGCCCAAATACAACAACTCGCCTTATGAGATTTGTCATCTTATTTTATTACGAGACAAGATACTTGGGTTTTAAAGATTAATGGATTGGATAGGTCTTTGCAGAACATATGCTTCAGAAGCGTTCACCCTCATGTCACCTCTAATATGTTCAACAGCACACTCTTTTGGAATTAAAAAACAAAAGACCAAACAAACAAACCAACCCCCAAATCTATGTAACTTCTCTAAATCACAGATCCAATTTGTAGAGGCTTCTGCAACCTATTGAAAAAATACTTTACTTGACCAGGTCAGATTTCATTTGACTTTGTACTTTGACTTTCAAAGTGAGAGATCAAACATGTTGGGGAAAAAATATCTCAAATGCTGCAGGAAGATCCATGTGGGGAGCCCACCTTCATTCCTACCTCAGGCAATCGTATCTATGCACACGAGTTTAATGCTGTCTCAGAACCGATATTACTTTCAAAACATCAGGATGGCTAATGGCAAGTATTACCGCATCATTCTGCTGTGGGGGAAAATGCTACAGAAAAAAAGGGGTGAGTAATACCTTCTGGTACATTTAGCAAGCTGGTAGGTAATAAGAAACATGAGTTCCAATCTCAGTAATGCTCCTCATCTAATTTCACTGTACATCAGTTCTCCTAAGCTATAAAGGAAATGTTCCCCCACTGAAATACTGAGGAAAACTGCCAATACTTGTAGGATGCTACAGAATACTTTTATTAATTAATCTGAAAATCATCGTCAACCAAAGTGCGGGGGAACCTCACAATTCCTGGCTTCAGAGCCTGGGCTTCTTTCAACAGCCTGCATTGACTCAAAGGGGACCAAAGCAGTTTGGAAATAAAAACAGTGGTGAAAATGTATCTTTCACAACTACCAAAATAATTTCTAAAAATTAACAAAAATAAATTTTAAAAAGTGTTAAAGTAAGCAAAAGAAAACAGTGAAGGTATTTCCATGAGACAGAGCTGGGTGCTGAGAGAAGAAGAGTTGAGGGATGAATTCCAGCTTTGTAGAGCTCTGCAAGTGGGTGGTTGTGTTAAATATACTTTATTGCAGCATTTTTAAGTATTCTGAGCACTTCTAACAAAATAGTTGGAAATAAGAACTATCCACAACTGACAGAACAAATGTAAGCAACAGCAACCATACAAGCTATTATGTAAAATGTGTCTAGGGAATTTCCCTCCATCAACTGAGAAAACAACACTGAAGAAAACCATATGGGGATGGAACATAACATGAAAATATTTTAACTGTTGCATCAATAGGAAGAGCACGAGGATTTTCTGTGGGAGCGTTCTCATAGATGCCATTCCCTAGAGACTATGTATTTGTCTCCTTTACCAATTGCAGGAATACTGTTATTTTTGTGTTCATATTATTTAAGGGCAGATACAGAAATGAAAGGTGAATTTCCTAATCGCATTCAGAAATATTCCAAACATTACTACTTACACATTCTGGAAGTGATGCAGCAGAGAATTATCCAGCCAGTTTATTAAATGAATAGTGTTACTACCTCTCTCCCCACCCATCCCAGAAAGTTAGTTTATTATGATGTAGTACTCCAGGAAAATTACTCCTATGTTACAATTTTATTTGTAGACTTTATTTAATAAAACACTACCAAGATAAAGAACATTTTTCTCTAAAATTTTAGGTGTAAGTTGACCTATCATGAAAGCAAATCTTTTGTAGGATTTAATTTTATGAGATTCGGAGACTTTTAAGGAATCATCAAAATATTCAATTGTGTTAATGTCTACACTAATTAATCTTAGGAAGGTTTAATATTTTTTTCTCCTTGGGTTCATTTGCTGCTATGACTGCACGGCAGTCTCCCCTCTGATGCATCAAATCCAATGGAAGCAAAGTGACTAGCCAAAAATAAGTTCATTTCCGGGTGTATACTCCCATTTACAGGTGCTGGTCTTTGAATTTTTCACAGTTTGCTGAGCACTTCATTCGGGTTGGCAGATCTGGTGGGTCATATGGTGACAATTCTCATTTTCTGCAGCATCTGAAATGTCCACTCATTGCATCACTGACAGCTAAAATTAGCTATTTGGCAAAGCAGTCCCAGGAACTAAGAGCTTGATTAAGATGCCCAATTATAGCTGCCTAGTGCCATTTGAGATGCCCTAGAGTACCCCCAGCAACCACAGAGGCCTGGCAGGTATCAAGCAAAACCTGCAGGAGACCTGTGGCCCTCCAGAGCAGGAGCTGTAGGCAAGGGAGGATAACCCCTGCGACATTTCAAACAGCACACAGGACTTTTGCTTAGACTCATTTAGGAACTGAACATCCCGGTGGTGCCACCAGGATATTGAAGAGCTCAATTCTCCTGTCTTAGCTTAGCTTGTTCTTGCATCGTATTCCCTCTCTTTGCAGGCAGGTGTGTGAACTCTCAGGGCTGCTCTGTGCCTCCTCTCTGCACACAGCACAGGGAATACGAAATATGAAAAAAGGTCAGAGCAAGCTTTAATTTTGGGGGAGTGAGGAGGGTGGTGGAGAACCTCTTCCAGGGAATGGAAGGGAGAGCTTACATGCTTCCTCCATATTCATCTCAACACTGTTCACTCAGAGGAAAAAGAGATCTGCTTAAGGAATTGTGCATGCTAGTTCCTATTGTATCATGGGCTTTCCTTGGAGGTGTCCAAAGCAGAATCCAGTCTTGCTTAATTTGTGAAATTTGACATGATTGCAGACTGGGGTTGATAAGGTTTGTGTTTAGGGAGTCTTGATGGCATCTCTGAAGATTGTAATTCTTCATCCACCTCTCTTTCTTGACAAGATTGTATAAAAGTGGAATAAAAAATTGCTTTATTCTTCTTTTCCACATTAAGCAGAAAATGGCTTTCTTGAGAGTATGCATTTGCACTGGACTCAAGAAAACAGACCCCCGTGGAGCATGAAATGACACTGGGGAATATATTTTCCCTGACGCACTAGGTATTTTTCATCTGTCTGAGGCGGCTCTCCACCCCCCCCGCCTTTTTTTAACAAAGTTATGCAGTACCTTATATCACACTTATCCTTATATCCTTCTTAAAAAAGAAAATGAGCACCAACAGTACAGCGGGACAAATAATGCTTATCGTAATAAAAACAATACAGTCTCGAAGAACCAAGCGCTATTTCGAAAATGGTATAAAAAAATACAATGCTCACAGAGTTTCCTGATGCCCAAAATTTCACATTTACTCATGAAGGTGTAAAATATTTCCTATAAACCTGCTGAAATTACATGAAATCTAATAGTCTGATGCCCAAGGCAGGGCTAATAAACTTTCCCTGCTTCAGCCCAACAATTCTACTGCCTGAATAAGCAATACTCAACAACTACCACGGCTAAGGAGTCTCCTGAATATCAAATCCCCTTCTCCAACAAAATAACTCTCATTGAGGCCAATATTTATTCTGACTGGCATGTATTTCTGTTCAGATCAGCAATTTGCTTTTTTCAAATCTGAGTCAATGTGTAAGTGAATGGTCTTATATTTTTACAATAGGGAAACTACTTCCAAACCCCTCTGCTTTCTGCATTAACCTGATCTGTTCAGCTGCACAATAGATTGTTTAAGATGATTATTAGTGATACGACTAAAGCTATTCTGCCCACCATCATTATTAAATAGTGCATGCAGAGCAAGAGCTAGAAATAGCATGCTTAAAGAGTGGCTAAAATGGAACAAACATTTAAAGCTAGTATGCAGTTAATGAACAAGGATATTCACTGAAGTACTTCTCAGTCAGAAACTAAGATAAAAAGCTTGCTGTTGAGCAAATGTCATTTAAGATATTCTGGGAGCCAATGTAGACTGGTGGTGGCATGAGAGTCCCTCATAGTCAGTGACTTCCATGGGGGGAATTGTCACCAGATGGCANTGGGGTGAATTGTCACCAGATGGCACAGCCTCATGGGCCTAAATCCCACCTCGCTCTTGCCTCCCTACAGGAGGCTGTGTACCCCAAATTCAGAAGGAATAAGCCCACAGGAAGCACAGTGGCTAAAACACAGACTGAGTGAATATGTCCAGAAGTGTGTTGTTAGAGTTGGTTTGGTCCCATTTTAGTACCTAAAAATTTACACACCCTGGCTTGAACCATTTTATTTTCTTCTTAACTGTTAGTCATATTGTTATAAAAACAGGATCCAAGAAAATGTCTGCAGCTTGACTGAAAAGCACATCACAAGTTTTTGCCATCTTAACATTAAACTTTAAGGAGACTTTGTATTTGGTTCAATATTAGTAAATTCAAATGTAAAAATATAAATATATTGATACTCTTTTTAATAAATATCCAACATGTAGCAGTCCCAAATGACTTAACGTATTTCCAGATACAAGAGATAAGATTTGAATAATTTTAAAATTGCCTATTAGACAAGATTTTGAACAGATTTTAATGAATTATATTTGGATTAAAAAGATCATGTATTCATTTATTTATGCCTTAAGTTTCAGCTTTGGTCTTAAATCTGTCATAATGCTACAGAGAAGAAAAATATTGTAAGATGAACAGAGATGGGAGAGTAGGAGAGAAAATGAAAAACTCTATGAACTGCTCTCCATTTCCTATGCTGTAAAAGAAATACACACTCCTCCTATCAAAACCCTGTGGCACCCTGGTGCGACTATCACTTTGGTAGTATCAGGCAATGTCAGGTAGAGTTTCTTGAAGGCTCAGATCTTTTGGCTTCTAAAATAGTAACAAATAACCTAAACCAACACTTCCCTGAATCACTGCACCAGGCTGAAACAATCTGTCCAGAGAGGCAGATTTTTCGAGGGATTTTGGATGTATGACACTAGAGAAATGATGTGGCGTCTGAATTACTGATATACATCTGGTGAAAAGGTTCCTTCATTTGCCGTGTGCGTTGTTTAAAAGTAAACACGCAAAGAATTTGACAATTTTAATCTTCTGTTTATCTGAGAAACTAGACACTTATTCCTTATACTTAGAAAGAGATTTCCTGTCAGCATTCATGAATTTCTCTCTTGACCCTGAGCAGCGAGAGAAGCAGCCTGAGATATATTGCAAAGCCAAATGTTTAAAGTTTATATCAATATACACGTGGGACAAAGGTAATTTACTCAGTGAAGGAAGAACCCCCTGCCACATTTAATCATGCTCAAGTACATGGGAAAGTGCCCTTATGGCTGTTGTTTCTCCCTGCCTTTTTAACCCAACTATTGAGAAGCCCTTTTCTTCTCATGCAACACCTTAAACCCAAAGCCTAATTAAACTAGTAAAATACCATTAAACCTGGTGAGCAGACTTATCTCCAGCCACATCATTTNGGTGAGCAGACTTATCTCCAGCCACTACAGTTTACAATTAAATTTTGGGTGAGGGTAGAGGAAATCAATGTTATGTTCACCCCTTAATGAGAACATAAACACTTCCACATTAAAAGATTATTTTCTTAAAAACCCCACAGGTAGGTGGGGGATTCACTTCACTTGTGAAAGAACAAAACATAGGAAAGAAAATAGTGGAAAAACAAAAAAACCCTCTTTGCCTCATGTGAAAAAGGTATTTTCCCTTCTCCCATGATGTCAAGAAAAGCCAGAAGGGGACAGAAAAAAACAGTGTATATATGTGATTAAAGCAACATGGTCAGAGCAAAACTCCGAGAGCAAATTTGCCTCTTTTTAGAACCACCGGAACCGAAGGCTTGTTTCAGTGTATCGATGCAATAGGTAATACAGACTTAAGGACATGACAAAGAAGTCCACATTGGAGTCAAACACATCCTTCAGATACTTTCGCTCATCAGACCATGAATGAATACAAACAGCAATGTCTTGGTTGAGGCCAATGGGACTTCATCGCCTCTGTTTATCTGAGAGCTTGGCTGATTGTATTCTTAACACAGAGAGGGCAAGTGTATACTTTGGGGGTTTTTTAGAGGGAAAAGCAAAAGTGATATACCTGTGGGAGACGTTCTGTGGCGTGATACACACCATCACCTCTTCAAACTGGAAGATTCATTATAAATGTCCGATATATCAGCAAGGAGTCTCGTATGCAGCTGCGGATCTGCTGATAGCACAGCCATCAGTGGACACCATTGTAGTAAGCACTTTGTTGAAGAAACCTTCCCTTCCTCACAAAACTCAAGTGCAAAGCAGGAAAAAGGCTTCTCCTTCCAGCTATGTAATTTGGACAGGATGACTCTCAAGTTTCTCCTCCCGTGCCCTGTTTGGACCAGCAACTCATCCTTTCGTTATCGCTAGCCTTATTTACATCTGCTTTTGAAAACAAAATGCCTTAAAAATGTTACAGGTAACAATCTAAGTTCATTTTTTGCTGAAAGAGATTGTATTTGGGGTTTTTTTCCCCTCCTTCTTTATGTTTGACATGTTGTTTAGAGGCAGTTTAACTGTTTCCCCAAAACCATAATTTAATTGGCCCTTTTCCTTCTGTGTGGGTTTATCATTCCTTTTTCAGAGGAAAAAAATCTTTCCTCTCCCCCTCCCTTTTTTTTTTCTTAAATAAGGAAAAATATTTTTAATCATGCAAGTCACTCTACCCAGAGAGACCACCACCAATGCAAACACCCCTAATGATGTTATCAAGACCAGCAAAAGTGTTTGTTTGCATGGAACTTCTTAGAGTAAAATACCAAAATTAGATGTAGCCCTTCAAATCAATTAATTTCTTTTTAT